>CANUEP010289544.1:0-11229 GCA_947857235.1 Jatropha podagrica | reverse complement strand
ATTAATGAAATTAACTTCCCAAAAATAATTTACCATTTATTCCTTAATATACCACAATAAAAATAATATTCACTAGTTGCCGCAATTCTCCAAAAATATTCATGAAATATTCTCTATCCACCTAAATCATGCAAACATGCTCCAAAAATATTAATTAACATATTAGACACTCATAGTAATTTTTTCGGACCGAAATAATACAATGTTCCGGACCGATGGTACTATTCACAGACCAGTAGATCACTATTTATTACATCGAAAAACTAGACTATTACATTATTGTGCAACTAGTTTTTTCCCAAGATTTTTTAACCTTTTCAATATACTCATTGACCTCATTCTTTGCCCAGGAATGAATTTTGTTCTCAAAGTTGAGAAACTTGGCAATCTATATATGGGTTCAAAATCACAAAAAGATTTCACAAAATCTATAAATGATTGAGATTGCACAACATTAAATGAAATGTTGTTCATGATAAAAAACTTAGTAAGTAATTTGTCCATATCACTTTTATCCATCTTTTTCAACATCTGAGGAAAGGTAGATTGATGCATACTTTTACAAGTGGACATGGCATGAAAGTCAAAGTCCCAACGTGAATCTCCTATAGAAGTCATCGATGCAGTACTTTGTTCCCAACTTCTGCTCTTTTTTGAAGTTTTCTCCATTGCAACATATGCTTTTGCTTAGACTTCATTTGAAACTACTGTGCAAATCTGAACATCGTTGCCTTTGAGATTGGAAAGATGGTACTTCAACCGAGTTATACCTTCAGAATACACATTGTTATAGGAATTACATTTAAATTTATTATTTTAGCATTATTGCATACTCTCAAAATGGAACCTTCTTTCTCACAATTGTTAATAATTATGCCTGCTTAAACATAAATGAGAACTCATTCAATAAACCATATTGTTCAAAAAGAAAAGAAATTTCTTAATCATTAACTCATGTTTATTCCTTTTTCATTAAAATAAATCAAAATTCTATAACTTTTTGATCCAAAACATGAATATTACATTTAATTTTTTTTAAAATAGGATTAATATTTTTGACAAAACCATATGCTTAACCAAGAGTTTTCCTAGCTAATAATCAATCATAATTCACTCATTTAATTTAATTAGCAGCCAATGAAAATGGGTGCTTCCATTTAGTCAAGGAGAATCATATTACTACAAAATAAATGCAACATTTTAGCACTAATTAATTTTGGATTAAGTAAAGCATTGTTCAATTTCCATGTTGCATGTGTCATGCTTTTGGCTATGTATTTGATGTTATTGAAAGAACCAGGTAATAGGTCGTATTTTTATAATATTTGTATCTTAGTTTTTACTATAAATTTTAGTATTTTTAATTCCTTTGATTAGTTTTTATTTAGATTTATTTATGTTCTTAGTTAAGTTTCATTGATTCTTGATAAGCTTGATTTGAAGGGTTTTTAGTAGGAAAATAGCCAAAATTTGCATCAAAGAAGGTTCGATATGAAATTTGGAGTTAAAAGCTTAACATGGCCAAGTCAATAAAGTACACGACTTGGTCATGTCCAACGCCATGACCGTGTTGCCCAGAAAGCTAAAAATTTAAGTGGACTAAATTCAACTATTTACCTCGTGTAGATTTGAAGCCTGGGCATGACTTGTGCATGAGACTGCATAAGAATAATAAGAGTTAACATTGCTCCAGCCCAATTTGGTGAAAGAAGACTCTTAGGGAGAAATACAACACAAAATAAGTTTACTACTTAGATACTATTTTCTCCTAATTAGGCCCGCTAGTTTCCTACTCAGATTCAAACACACCCTATGAAGTATATATAAAGAGAGATCACTGTGGCAATTATAGCATTGAATCTTAGATCTTAGATCTTTCTTCTACTCTTTCTTAGTTTTTCTTTCTTTTAAGTCTTCAAGCAATCAAGTTGTGTAAAGAATCAAGGAAGTCATCTATATTATTCGTTGACTATTTTTTATCTCTAAACTCTTAATTTGTATTTTATTTTTCATTATTCATATTGATTATGAAATTATTTTCAAGTTTTATTTAGTTACTATATCGAACTAAATTCTTATACTAGGGATTTGATGTAGCTTAATTCTATTCCAATTGATAATATTAGATTTACTTTTCCTTGTTCAAGATATAATTTATTATTGAACTTAATACTTCTAAGTAGAGTTTTTCCTCTGGATTGATTTATTTCATTAATCGCTATCGGAAGAAGGGGTTTTGATAAGAAAAAAGTAGTAAATTATATGGGAATAATAACTTGATGCAGAAGCTATAAGAATTGACTCATGGGGAGTTTTCATAAGTTAACAACCTGAGGTTATGAATTTGCAAACAAACCATAAATTAACTTAATGATTTAATTCATGTTTGATTGCACTATTGGGAGATAGGTAATAAGATGAGGTTAAAATAGCCTAAAAATACATCATAAGAGCTTGTTAGTGATTTTAGGGTTGTTTCCCTTACTTGAACAATTAAAATTGAATAACAAACTAACAAAAATAAATTAAGTAGAATTAAATGAAGTCAAAATTCCTAGTAGCTTTTAAACCTTGATTTCTTTTCATCAAATATTCTTGCTTGATCTCTTTTCTACTATTTTATTTTAATTTAATTTATTTTTATAATAATTCTCTTTATTATTGTTTAAATAATAGTAGGTTAACATAATTTTGGTACTTAGTATACAATACTTGTGGGGATGATACTTTACTTATTCTTTATTACTTGTTGCGATTTTATACACTTGCGAAAAAGCATTGTCAAGTTTTTTACATCGTTGCCTGGGATTGGTGTTACCAATATCAATACAGATTACCCTATTATTAATTTAGACATTTATTTTCTGTTATTTTAATTTTTTTTCTAAGGAGTTCTTTTTGTGTTTATGCAATGACGATCTCGTAATATTGAACCTTTAATTTTTTTTATCCAAAAATTGAAAAGACCTGCCAAAAGAATAATGCTACAAGAAGGAATTGAGAGCGTAAACAAAGAAGGCAATCAAACATGGCTGGATTAGAGGATGAATTACAGGATTTAGTGAAGCAAGAGGAATATGAGATATTGCAATATCAACTCAAACAAAAACGAAGGCATCAACCTCTAGTTCTCACTTTGCGTGATTACACAACTCCTCTTAATGAGACCAACTAAAGTATCACTAGGCCTAGGGTAGAAGCTAACAATTTTGAAATTAAACCTGCAATCATCCGAATGTTTTCTACCTCAATCTGGTATGGAGGTTTACCTAGTGAGGATCCTAATGCCCATATCAGAAATTTTTTGGAAATTTGTAATACATTCAAGCAAAACGGAGTTTTTGAGGATGCCATAAAATTAAGAATGTTTCCTTTCACCTTGAGAGATAAATTACGTGCTTGGTTGCAATTGTGTCTCGCTGGGAGTTTCACTACATGGAAAGAGCTAGTTGAAAAATTTTTAGTAAAATTTTTTCTATCTTTAAAGACCACAAAACTTCATAATAAGATAATGACTTTTGCCACCATGATCAACAAAGTTTATATGAAGCATGGAAGATATTCAAGGACTTATTGAGGAAGTGCCCACATCATGCTTTATCTAAATGGTTACATGTACAAACTTTCTATAATGCATTATCTCCTAACATAAAGATTACTTTAGATGCAGCTACTGGAGGATCTTTTGAAAGAAATGGGATTGATAAGGCATATGACTTGATAGAAGAGATGACGAGCAATAGCCATTACCAAAACACCTTTGAAAGGAAGAGGACTGTAGGAGTTTATGAGATTGATGCTATAATCGTGCTCAATGCCAAGGTGGAAAATATGGTAAGAAAGTTAGATTTGTTGACCATAAACTCTATTAATTCTATCGTGCAAGCATGTGACAGGGGTAATAGGCAACATAAAATTGGAGAGTGCATATTGGATATTCTAAATCCTCAAACTTTAGAGCAAGTTAACTATGTGATGAATCAAGGAAAGAAAAATTACCGTATTCTAACTCTTGTGACAATAGGTTGAGAAATTATCCTAATCTTTTGTAGGGTTTTAATATCATATATGCGCAGCGGAATAATATAATTAAAATAAATTAATTATACCTGTAGGGATCTGTTTAAACGAATAAGGCAATAAAATTAGTTAAGAAGAATACCTCTTTTGCAGATTCTTCGAAACTTTGATCTACAGACTAGGTTGTCGCAAACCACAAACCGTCCAAACGTCCAGCCTCTAGTAGTATCCACACGAATGGACAATCGAAAAACGCCAAAACTACTTTTAGAGGGTTAAGAAGTTAGAGCATATGATGATGCTAGCTATCATAGGCTCTTTATTTTGTTTTGCGGTTATAAACAACAACTCTTGTTCTTACATTCAACTCACGTACCGTCTATACTATTTATTACACCTTATATAGGAAAATCCAAGGTAACAAATAAATAAATTATAATTATTTATTTAAACTTTTTAAATAAATAAATTATAACTAAATATATATGTGCCAATTTATTAATTTAAACAATTTAAATAAATAAATTATAATACATATATTATTGGAATTTTCAATTTAACTAATTATATTTATTTATTTAACTATTTAAATAAATAAATCATAATTAAAATATTAGGTTTATTTAATCTAAAATTTATCGTAATAAATTTTAGACATTTAATTAAGTTAATACTTAATAATCTAGGTAAAATTGTAATCAAATATAAATTACAATTTTATCCTTAACTCCACAAAAACTCATTTGTAATCAAGTCATACTTGATTCGATTTCTCGTTTTCACTTTCTCATATCCATTCTTATGTGTATGATCTTCTAGGTTCCAAATATATTAGCAACAAATATTAACTAATTAATATTTGAGGGTCAAGTACATTGTCTAGCAACATGTTAAGACTATCCAAATATCTGGAAAGTCAAAGTGATTTGACTTAACCTTTCAGTGCATGATTTATCAGTGTGATTAATATCCCTTCATCATTAATGTTTCGATTTAGTAATTAGGCATGGAGTGTGTCTGCTTTACTAAATCATGTTAGTTCTCTTAACCTTAACCATTGATCAGTTGAATGAAATTTCAAATCTCATTTGCTAATTTCATTCCACCTTGCGCAAGGATTTCTTAATCAATACTAGTAGAGAACAATTAGAACATTTTTCCTAATTTACCTAGGGTGATGAATCCTCTCTTGATTACACAAGTATCTCCATACAGTTTCTACTATATCCAATTAATTGTTGCTTATTATTCATATAATGAATAATGTGAACAAAGAATCAAAACATAGTCATCCCTATATAAGACAGCTTAGTAATCTCAAGTCAAAGGATCGCTTACACAACCATCACTTGAGTATTCCATAGACACAGGTAACTCTCCGTATGGAATTCTCAAGTAGGTTAATTCAGTGGACTTGTTTAAATAACAAGCACCTACATATTAGTTCTAGATATCACACACAGCTTATGAGAATAGCTGCTTCCCTAAGCAAAGAACTTAATATGTGCCAGTCTCAACAGCTCTAATCATTGTCTAATAATGAGGAGAACATCGACCATAAATATTTAGAGACATTGCTTTAATGCAAATATAAAACTCATAATTATAAGCACATTATAATTTATTTTGCAAAGCAATATTGTCTCATGAACTTTATCTTTTACCAAGATTCAATCGATAGAATATAAAAGATAAATAAATGCCTTTTATTAATAATCAAATATTTATTACACGAAATATTGTATCCCAAAATATAACCAATCAAATTGGCTATAGGGCACATAACTAACAATCTCCCACTTGCACTAAAGCTAATTATCCATGTGTTTTATCCTATGCCATTAATGTATTCGTGAACTCTTAGTTCACTAGTTTCTCCATAGCTGAAAAGTATCCTTACTTATTTTTAAATATTTAAGGATAGTTTTAATAGCAGCCTAGTGACTTTCATCTAGAACAAATTGATATCCAGACAGGTATCCTCAATTGAATTCCTCCATGCTAAACTATTTTAGCACTTTATCAACATGTGTGGATTTAGATAATCCTAATGGCCTATCAAATCTATCCATATAGATTTTAATACCAAGTATATAGGCCACTTCTCTAATGGAGAAAATTTTAGATGACCAAACTTTTATAGTAGTAGAATGCAATTTCCTATTTATCATCATAAAATTAGAAATATCATTCCGCTCCCACTGACCTTCTCATACATACAAAGATCATCCACATTTTTAGTGCAATCAAACTATTTTGATTATTTTATTAAAACGGATGTTCTTATTCTATAAAGGCTTGCTTAAGTTTACCAATGGACCTTTTGCAATTTGCATACTCTATTTAGAAATACTTTTGATTTAAAAATCACTAGATCTTCTAAATAAGAATGCATTTAACCTTTGCAGGTTTGTGACTCATCCTAACAAATTTACATTGCGGTTCTTTAACTAATGTATTTTGACTATTCATCTAATGCAACAGTCTTCTATTCTAGTTCCATTTTTTATGTAAGTTTGAAGTTCTTGAACCTTTCAAGTTCTACATAGCTCCCACTATTTTCTTTAAAGATAAACATATTTCTAAAAGGATGGCACATTTTGAGATGAACATTTTCTCTCAACAGGATGGCTGAAATAATATCCAATAACTTCTTTTGGATATCCTACAAACTTATATCTATCTGATTTAGCTCATAGCTTTATCAGATCCCAAACACTTCACAGCATATTGATCCATATCTTATATGGAATTTTATCAACATATTTGGGTGGAACTCAATTTAGAAGGTATATCGCATTATTAAGGCTCATCTTTGAAAGATAATTCTGCAAGAGTAATCATCGATCATATTATATCTAATAATGTACGATTCATATCTTATAATAGATAATTTTGAAAAACTCAACTTAAGTACTTTTACCTTAATCTGATCAAAATACTTTAGCTAGTTTCTCAACTTCATTTTTGAATTCTTCGAACTTTTCAAAATTTAGATTTATGTTTCATTATATATATACACGCAACCATATCTAGTATAGTCATTAGTAAACATAATGAAATATTCATATCCACTTATGGCTTGGGCAGTAATTGGTCCACATATATCTAAATGTATTAGGTCCAATACTCTTTTGACATTTCGCCTTTTCACATAAAGGGTGTTTTAGTCATTTTACCCATTAAACAGAATTCACAAGTTTCACATGATTCATAAAAAGGTTCAAAGTAACCTTCTTTGTATAACTTAGTGATTCTTGTTTTATTAATGTGACCAAGTCTACAATGCCGAAGATATGATAATTATTATTCATTTTAGATTTCTTTCTGTTTATGTTGATGAGGAATTTATCAATAGAAATATTATAGAGATCATCTATATTAATTACAGTTTCATTATTATTATAAAAGAACAACCGTTGTTCTCAAAACAAAATTTGAATCCAATATTCAAAATCTAATATGAAACTGAAAACAATGTTTCTACTAAGTACTAAAATGAAATAACAATTATTTAATTCTAATACCAAGTCCAAATATGTTCCTACAGCTAATGCAGCAACCTTTGTTCCATAAGCTACATGTAGGTCCATCTTTTCTCAATTTTCTATTTTTCTTTAGTTCTTGCAAGTTATTAATATGACAATCATATTAGGTATCCAATACCCAAGAACTAAAATAGAAGGACTAATTTCAACCATAAACATACCTGAAGCAGAAGCTTCTACAAGCTTCTTTGCTTTCACAATTGCAAGATAATCTCTAAAATTCCTCCTCTAGTGGCCATCTTTACCACAATGGTGGCAAGTTCCCTTTTCTTTAATTACACCACCATTGGGCTTCAATGCTTTCTTCTTATTCTGCTTCTTCTTGGGCTTTTTCTTAGCCTTAAAAGACTGAACTAGAAGTATAGGTGCAGTATCCTTCTTAAGGGCTCCTTTACTAGTGGTAAGCATACCAAGCAACTCAAGTAAGGTAGCATCCAACTTATTCATATTAAAATTCAAAATGAAATGTGAATAACTTGGTGGCAAGGACTATAAGACTAAGTCAATACTCAGCTCATGGTCCATGGCAATGCCCAATTGGCCCAATTTTTCAATATAGCCAATCATTTTCAGAACGTGGACACGAACTAAAGAGCCTTCTGCCATCTTACAGCGGAACAATTCCTTAGAGGTCTCATACCTCTCAGACCTGATGATGAGCAGTCAAACAGCTCTCTGAGATGCAAGATGATGGTGCAAGAATCCATATTCTCATGCTGCTTTTGAAGTTCAAAACTCATACTGGCCAACATCAAACATGTCGCCTGCTCATCATCATCATCATGACATTTGTAGTTGTTCTTTTCTTCTTCAGTAGCATCATTAGAGGGAATATCAGGTATGTTCTTGTCAAGAACATATAACATCTTTTCTTCCTTGAGAACAATTCTCAGATTGCGATACAAGTCAATAAAGTTTGGTCCGGTCAATTTATTAGCATCAAGTATGCTACGCAGGCATAGGTTATTACTCATAGTGATAATTGATCTACAAATATGGAGATACCAACTATTAATTTCATGCAATACTAAATTAAATAAGGTCTTTAATTTTAATTTAGTTCTCCCACTGTTTTATTCAAATTAATAGCCCTTTCTATTAATTCGAAAAATCTGGTGTTTAGATCTCCTAGTAGGCTAAGATCCCAATTAACCCAAATAACCTTGAATTTTCCCAACAAGTTATATTGAACTAATTTAGGTAGATAACATAACTTATCAATCACATCTTTATGTGACTCTTAGATCAGTTAAGTGACAACTCTTTGTCTAAACATATCATATATGTTTCGCTTAACCTTTGCCCTAATGTTAAATGATCATGAGTTTTCTCATCCAAATCATATAAATTAGTTAAGTAAAACCATTGTTCAGATTATTTGATAGCATTAAACATGTTCAATTAAAAATGACCTTGGATTTTTCCAACAAGCCAAATGTAATAGAGCTCTGGTTTTCATGCTATAACAATGGGTGGCAATCAATCATATTCTTAATATGCACTTAAAATTTTAATGAGGGATTTATTTTAAATTTTGATCGCAAAGTCTCATGCTTTGGCATGATGGCATATCACATACCATACATACATAACATACACCCTTAGCATGTCATTCTAATTGATTAATTATGGACTTTTCTAAAACTAATTTCCTTGGACCATTAAGGAAATTAGATAGTCAAATATCCTAGGTAGCAGCTTCTTAGATCTTCATAAGGCCCAATAGTAGCTCCTTGACTCGAACTCTCTAAGGCTTCATGTAATTTCTTCAATTCTCCTTTTCTTCTTGGATTACAAAATAATATTCTATTTACACATTCTAATTATATAACTATTACATAATTAAATAAAATAAATAAAAAATTTTATAATCCAAAATAATGGAAAATCAGGACACGCAGGTCCTATTTAAAATTACATAAACTATTCAATTAAATATAATAAACCAATCACATAGGTCTTTTCTAATGTCCATAATCACCCATCATCCACAATAATCACATTAAATGCATTTAAATATTATCTAATAATAATATATATTAATTATTGGATTCATATGCTGAAAATAAAATTTTAACAATTAAAATTTTATATTTGATATTTTCAAAATCAATTTATGAATAAAATAATTTTATTCATATATCAAATCTCATTAAAACTAATTTAAGAGATTATAAAATTATTTCATAAATTAATTTTACTAATTATAATGATATTAGAAGTAATAAATAAATTAATTTATTCAATTTATTTCCTAATCAAATTAGGAATAAATTCACAAAATAATTTTGTTACAAATTAAATCCCTTTAATTTTCTTTTTCTAAAAAAATTAGAAAAATATTATGAATTCAATTTTAATCACTGAAAATTAATTTTATTGGTCCTCAAATTTAATTAATTCGAAATTAATTAAACACCAAATTAAAACTAATTTCAGGACTTAATTGAAAATAAAATAAAACATATTTGGACCCATTTGCAAAAATTAAAAACATTCAGGGACGAAGATGTAACTTTTACATCTTCTTCTCCAAACAGCTGAACGAGTTTCTTTGACAAGAAACCTAGCGCCGCCACAGCTGAACCCGGACACCGACGGCGCCTGCTCAGCCAGTAGATAGTCCAGCGGTGGTCGCACACCACAGACAGTCCATATCTAGCCTCGAGCGGCACTGTCATCGCCGGAAAGATGTGTTTTTCAAAACCTTTTTTTTTTCTCTTTGATCGAAAACAACCTCAGAGTCACTGCAACAACCCTGACCTGTCACCGGAGCACTCGCAGGGGTGCAGCACGAGTTCAGACGAGCCGGATGCAGTGCTGCCGTCCGCGGCTCACGGCGGTCGGCGATGGTGAAGCAGTGAACATAGTTTTTCCGATTTGTTCCTCAATAACAATTTCAAACCATTTTTTTTAATTTCATTAAATCATATTTAATTGAAGAAAATATCTGAAAAATTCAACAAAACACAGATTTCATTTTATGTTGAAACACCAAATCTCACCACATGAATTTATTCAAAATTAATCCCAATAATCAATATATTATGTTATACCTTAAACATTTAAACGATGGCTCTGATACCCTGTAGAGTTTCGATATCATATATGCGCAACAGAATAATATAATTAAAATAAATTAATTATACCAATAGGGATCCGTTTAAATGAAAAATGCAATAAAATTAATTAAGAAGAATACGTCTTATGCAGATTCTTCAAAATTTCAATCTACAGACTAGGTTGTCACAAACCACAGGTCGTCCAAACATCCTGCCTCTAGCAATATCTATTCGAATGGACTGTAACACCCGCTACCCAATCTTGGAGAATCAGACGACGGATGTCACATTCGGTGTCGGAACACCAACTTATTACACTTGATGAATCCAAAATATACATTAGAAGTGGCTCAGTTTTCATAAGGAAGCAGGTAATATTTTGAAATTTTATTTTTTTATAAATAAAAACACAGGAAAATTCCTACGAAAAATTTGCAAGAGTTTCTCCTAAAAATTAACTTGCCAGATAAAGAAAACAAAGCACTTCCAATGTTCAATCCTTCAAACCTCAACTCCAAATTATTATACCAAGTCACACAGCATTTCAAAAAATATAATGTCAAGTCATCTTATTATATAATTAACCATTCAAGAAAATA
>CANUEP010289436.1:0-32421 GCA_947857235.1 Jatropha podagrica | reverse complement strand
CTATTTTATATTTGTATTCCTGTAAACATATCAGTAAGAATAAAGTAGCAAGTGTACTCAACCCGTTCCTCGTGGGATCGATCTTTTATTACTACGTTGCGATCCGTATACTTGCGGGAACTCAAAAGAGACGCAACATATAGCCTTATTATTTAACTTTAAAATAATTAAAATAAAATATATTTATTAATGTATAGTTAACATTAATTATCTATTTCGCGTACTATTTAAAATAAAATTTAAATGGTGTAGTTAATATTAATTATTTATTAAATATAATATTTAAAATAAATTTAAGTCATCATTAATAAGATTATTTTAAAATATTTTAAATTTTATTAAGAATATTATCGAAAATATAATTATTCCCTCCCTTTATTTTCATTTTTATATATAGTATAGATAGATAGCTTTTTGTATTGTGTTCATGGCACATTGATTATGCTCTTTATGTAGTAAAACATAAGTCTTGTTTAGATTAAAATAAATACAAACAGTTAATTTGTATGATACTTTGACATATAAACTATTTGTTATAATGTCTTTTATGTACTTCATTATGTTTTCATTTAACCAAGTAGTCTCAGAATAAAGTTCAACATAATTCCTAGATCTAATCTTTTAGTCCTTAATTTATAAATGCAGATATTTAAAATCCTAATTGGTGCAAAAAAAAAATCAAGTGATGTTTCAATCTTTAATACCTGTCTTTAACTCCAAATCAATATCTATATACAACTATAATAAAAAATAATAATAAATAAATTTTTACTATTAGATAAAAAAAAAATGAGATTATGATTTAAATTAATAATAAAAGTCACTTTAGTTACGAAAATAGTATTATTTACATAGTGGAATATATGCATATATACACTAATTCTTGAATTTCCAAAAAGTGTCGCAAACAAAACTATATAATTTTAAATTTTTTTTTAAATTTTCTAAATACTATTTTCTTTTAAATCAAACAGATTTAAGATAAAAGAGAAAAAATATAAAAAAAATTAAAAATATTTAATCATAAATAGCCCATATATTTATAGTAAGAAGATATAAATTTTTTATTAAATTAAAATGATAATAATTGCAAATTATTCAGCGACAAAAAAAATATTATTAAAAATAAAATTCTTTCAAAACTCACCTAACAAAAACATGTTTCAATGTATATAGGTATATAGATATATCAATAAAATATAATATATTTTTAAATTAAAATTTTTAACTGTTTATCATTTCAAATTTAATTATATAAATTCTATTTAAAAAATTTTATAAATAGAAAAAAATACTAATAAAAACAATATACTTTTTCTTCTTTTTTATCTCTCCTAAATAAAAATTATATATATTAAATTTAAAAATATATTGAATCAAATTATATAAATATAAAAAAAATATTAATAAAAGAAAATATTTTTCTTTCCTTTTTATCTATATTCTAAAAGAATTGAATATTTAATAAATAAAATATAAAAATATTTTTAAGTATACCATTATCATATATATTCATTAAAAAATAAATTTAGCAAAGATAAAACTTAAATTTTTAATTGTTTAATTATCTATATGTATTTATTTAAAAAAATAATTTTTTTAATCGAATAGAAAATCTAATGGACCAAAATAACACTGTAAGCTACTAACAAAGAATAATACTAGAAGTCTAATTGATGTGATATACTTTCTATATGTTCCAATGAGGGAATCTTTCCATGGCAAAATTAACATTAAACTTGTGAATATTATTCAAAGGGGATAGATATCCTCTATTATGCAGCTTTCAATATTATTTCAATCTATTTGACTCCATATAAATAAAAAAAAAATTTTTGTATGTCTTTATTTTATGGTAATAAATTATTACTATTGCTATTTCAAATATCAGATTAAATTTGAACTCAGCATACAATTAAAATTAAAAAAAAAAAAGTTTATAGTAAAGGACAATTATCTTAGACCAATTATTTTAGCACAAACTTATGTATACTTATGTTTATATGTTTATGACAATAGTTAATGTTAAATCACGATTATATACGACCAGTGTAAACAAAATGTAAAGCACGTTTCTAATATATATTTATATATTATCAAAATGCTAAAAATTAGCTTAAAAAATTATTTCTGAACAATGTATGCTAAGATAAAAAAGGACTGAAAAAATAAATATTTATAAAAATAGTGTTCCCTGAAAAATAGTTATAAAAATAGTGTTTTATTGACATTTTAAAAACATTTATTATAATATGATTGTAACAAATCAATAAGTTTTATTTTTTAAAATACTGGGCAACAGATTTATCAGAGAAATATTCTTTTTCATCTCTTCTTATTTAAATGTTGTCCATCAACTTTATAAATTTACACATGAAAATCTAATTCTTTGCAAGAAATCTTAATTAAAGATGGAATATATTCTGATATTGTGAGACTATAAATATAACATTTAATAAGAAGGAAAAAAAAAATTTATTTTGTAAAGCTACCGGACAATACAAATACTTTTGAAATGTCAAAACACCGTTTGAGTAATATTTTTTTAAAAATAAATAAATAAATTTAGAACATAGTGAATTGAGTTAAATTGAATACTAATAAATTTATATTTAAAATAAATAAATAAATTTAATAAGGAAAGGACAAAAGCAATGTGAAGTGCCCCCATCTCCCCACTTCTTTTTACGCAGGAGTATTGTGGATTTCCGCGTGCGGTTCCACAAACTTGGAAAAGAAAAAAAAAAAGAGTTGTCGTGCGGCTGATGGAAGTCCACAAAGACATCGGATGGAGAGTGGAGTCTACACGACTTGTGCATAGCATGAAAAATATATAACTTGCTTTGCTTTGTCGGCCAATCAATACAATAACTAGAAGATCATTGTGCCTCTCTTTCTTCAATGATAATATTCATACAGTGAAATAAAGTTTAATTTGTCTCTCAGATTGAGAGGGAGATCAAGAGCCTTTTCCTGAGTATTACCTCTGGTGATTAAAGTGTTATTTGGACTGCAAATCCAACTCCTACAATCACCTACAACCGCTGACTCGAAATTTTAGTAGCTGTTAGTAGCTACAAACGAACTCCTATTTTGGCCGTGTTCGGCAATAGTTTTTTTGAGTAATTTTTAGAATTTTGATTAATCAAAACGTTGTTTAAGAAGTTATTTGGTAACATAACGTTTAAATTAATTTTTAAAAATTATGATAACTTTTCATAAAAAGGTAACTTATGTAACGTTTAACTTTTAGCGTTTTATGATATGCTAATCAAATAGTTAATAGATAAATGTCATTAAAATAACTAACAACTATCAAAATAACTAATTTTGCCGAACAAACCCTTTGCCGTTTATTTTGCAAATTTAAGTGTTTTAGTGGATGTTAGTTATTTTAATAGTTGCTAATTGTTAATTATTTTAATAATCGTCAATTATTTTACTAATGGTTAGCCGTTAAATATTAACAGTTAATGATTAATAATTATAAAACAGTTTAAAATAAAAATTTCTTGTATAAATAACTGTTTGATTAACTGCACAAAAAGATATAAAAATAAAAATAATATTTTAAACTTTAAACGTTAAAATAAATATAATATTACGAAATCATATTTCATTCCCACTAAAATACTAAATACTATTTGAAACTCCGCAATGGACATTTTTATTCTATATATATATATTCAGCAAGCACCATGAAGTGCAGTTGGGTTCGAAGCTTGTCCCAATCTAAATATGCTTAGCTGAGGTGTGATGTCCATTATCTTGAAGGTTGATAGCCACACTGACAGACAGCATGCTAGACGTGACCGAAAGTCTGGGACTTCGTTTGTTTGATTCAAATGAATAATTTGATTTACTTTAAAAAAACCTTTTTTGAAAGAAAAAGATGTAAATGATGTCATGAGAGTTCCAAATATTTCGATTAATTTAACATAGACATACTTACGGTTCGAATTGAACTATCAATTTCGGTCAAGTGATTTTGATTTGAATTCGACATTCCACAAATTTTTTTATATTTTTTAGTTTCAAAATAATAATAATAATTTTATATTTTAATTTTAATAATAATTTCAAAATTCGGAGGCTGCAAAATTTATGAATAACCTGCATTTATTTATACCTCATAGAGCTATTCACTTTTCAATCAGGGATGTATGAGGTTGTTATAAAAATATATAATTTAGGGACTATAAAATCAAAAAATAAAATTTAAGAGGTCACGATGTTATTTTTTAAAATTCAAAGAGTCACAGGTTTTTATGAAAGTTCAGAAACTGAATTATATATTCAATTATAAAATAATTTAAATGAGTTTAATAAAAATTCTTAAAATTTATTGTTGGAAAGTTACAACGAAAAAGCATATTAATTTCTTTTATAATCTTTGATTTCACAATATCCTTTTACAATTTTAAAAAAAATTTACTAGTTTTTATTTTAAAAAACATAAAAAATTAGAATCAAACCATAACCACAAATTTGATCATAATTTGTTTTTAACCTTAATCAATTCGATTTCGATTTTGATATGATTAAATTGAAATTCGGCACTGGTTTTGACTTACTTAATGCTCCCTCTGTCTTTTTTTTTTATAGAAAAAATTTTCATTTTGGGTGTTCTTTTTATATAGAAAATTTTTTCTAATTTGATAACTTTTGAGAAACATGTCAACATGAAAATTTTATATTACCCTTATTTTAGTCATTTACAAAGCTTTTAGTATGAAAGATTCTAAAGGTAGTAGCAGATAAAATGATAGATGGACATTTACGGTCCGTTTGTAACAAATTAATGGTGATTATAGAATTCATTTGCAAATAGAATTCATTTGCAAATGAATTTGTATTGTTTGATATGCTATAATTTAAAATAAAGAATTCAATTGAATTTCACAAAATTATGTTTAGAATAAATTTTTAAATAAAAATTTATTTATCTTTATTTTTTAAAATACCCTTGACATAATAATCTAATAAAAATAAATTATAAATACCAATTTATATTTATTATATACAATATCATTACTTGTTGTTTTTTTACTAAGAAAAAAATAATAAATTTCGTATACTAATTAATTAATTAATTATATAAATATAATATATAAAATAATTATAACATTCATCGTAATAGTTATTTTTAATTTATATAAAATGTTTCCATACAAGAAAAAAATATACAAAACGTCTTATAAATTTAACTAATTAATTTAGAAACTACAAAAATATTTGAAAATATTATTATTGTTGTTAAATATACTTGAAGATAATAGTGCATAGGACCAAAATTGTCATTTCGCACTAATAATTATGGAGTCCAAAAAGAAAAGAAAACAAAACAAGAAAAAAGAAAGAAAATACTTCAGTCCACAGCGAAGTAGTTTTATCAAATAAAGTTTAATAGTTTATTATTATGATGAAGTTTGATAAAATAAATAAGTAAAAAATTAAAAAATTGAATTTGTAGAAAAAGATGGTAGTTTTGTAAAAAAAATTAGAGTGTTAGTTTTGTAAAATTCATTTGAAAATTTCATCAATTTTGTGAAATTTAGTGTAGTTATATTCAATTCCATGGAATTAAATTTCTAGAATTAAAATCTATATTTTTTTTTTCATTCCAAACACAAAAATATAAATTTCTAAATGAATTTCATGAAATTCCAAACTGACTTTTAATATGAAAATTTTTTGAAAAAATGGGTTGCCTTTACATCAATTTCTGCTGAAAAAAAAAATCATATGCTAGTATGGACGATGTTACAACCGATTAAAATGAAGTTTGTATAGAAAAAGACCATAAAATTTTTAAATTGACCACATTGAAAAAAATCCTTATAAACTTCACTCCAATATCTGACAAATTGCATGATGTTTTATATTTTCACTTCAATGACTAAAAACAGTTGAAAGATTAAATAAGTACAAATTTTTATATTTTCACACAACTTTTTTCAATAAGGACAGAAAAAAAAAATTCCATCTATGGGTCAAACCATAAACTTTATTTTTTGCTATCTTTTGTATTTCCTTCGTCAAAACAAAGCATTTAAAGTTTTATTTAAGATTGAAACATAATTTAAAGCATACATTCATATGGAAGAAAAAATAAATGAGATATTAAGAATAAATTAGAAAAAAGAAAGGCCAAAAAAATTAATTAAACTACTTTCTTAAGTCCCTATGCAAAAGGAACGCATGGAGTAATAAAGAAGTTATCTCTATTTTCTTGAAGAAAAAAAAAAAATCTTATCTCTATTTGTAAAATTAAGATAATTTTTTATTAATGTAATATTCATTATATCTAAAAACTTATGTAAAGCCCATTAGATTATTTAATGATTGCTCCCGTCGTCCTTCTCATTACTATTTGTGCTTTCTCTGTGTCATCCTTTCTGTATGTTTCTCTAAATTTGATTTTTTTTTTTTTCTTTTCCAAAATTACTTTCTTCTTTACCTATTTGGATTAGTATTTTTTATTGCATTGTCTTTATAAATGAATATCTTATGTTTGATATATTAAAAAATTAAGAATAAGAAATTCAATTGAATTTTAAAAAATTATTTTTAGAATAAATTTTTAATAAAAAATTATTTATTTTTATTTTCTTAAATACCATTTAACATAATAATTTTAAAAAAAATAACAAATATCAATTAATGAATATATTATATATCCAGTCAAGGTCGTTGGTGCCGTTTTATTTAATGAATCTATTTGCAGTGTAGTTGTCTTCTCATTTCATGAGACTATATTGTGTTTGAGGCTGATGTGGTGTTCCTGTTTATTTTCAGAGTTATAAATGAGTGCTTTTTCCACCAAAACTAGCATAGTCCTGCTTACAATTTTCCTTCCACATCTGAAGATGGCTGATTCATGTGAATCCCAACAACCTGCACCAGGTGTAAACCTTGGAACTTTATCTCTTTCTTTGGTTTCTCCCTCTTTTTTAATTTTTTTTTTTTTTTTTTGCTGTTTTTCTTTCTGTGGTAATATAAGTAATGCCTTTGATATCTTGGGCATTTGCAGTGTCTAATTTCTTCAAAAAGCCACTGAAGATGAAGATGAGGATTTAGAAAGCCATCTCTTCATATTTGCAGATGAAACTATAGAAAGAAACTTACAATCAAATTTCAACACTTCTAAAGTTTTCGGCATCAATTCTCTCTTCCAATTCATAAAAGGAAGAAACTCAAGTTCTCTACCTGTGGTGAGAAACATGTACTCTGCTTTCAGCCGGAAAAAAATTATGCCTGTTAGAAACACAGGCAGTACAAACTTACCATGCAAAATAGAGTTGCGTTAAGTGACATTGTAGAGATAAAAACACAAGAAGCTCCAATATATCTATGTAAAATTCTCATTTGGTAATCATTCTCAACTCAAATCATTGACGAATACAATGCATCAACCTTAATGATCTGCTGCAAAAGATTCAACCTCTGTAGCCTTGCAGAATCTGCATCTTACAGCCATACGAATGATTTTATTTTTAGCATCTTTATCTTGAAACCAAACACATTGCATGAGACGCGCCAACAGCGATAGACATGACGTTATGGGGTCCCAAGCCATCATCCTCCATTAGAAACTTGACCTCAACAGGACATGGCTGTACCTCTATCAGACCAGGAACACCTAATTGAGAGTCTCTAGCATTTCCCCGCATACACAGCTTCCCTTTTTCTGCTCAAAATAAAAAACAGCACTTCATAAAGACATCAAAATAAAAATAAAAAATAAAAAATATTCGGCTTCAGGAAGCAAAGCAAGTACAATTCCTTAAACTTGTCCCCACTCTACAACTAGCAACCGACTTCAACACAAGTAAATGCCAGTGACCAATTATTCTTAAGATGTAATTTCAGTCTGACCAATCTAGGGCTGATGAAGATAAATGAAAGCAGAGTACTTCAAATTTTCACCATATGGTAAGACAATATCACCTAATAGAATGTGTTAGAAGTAAAGAGAAAGGCCACTTAGATCACATGAATCTTACCAGTTACAGCTGCTGAAGATGAACCTCCACAAGCAATATAAACAACATGTTGATCAGCTAAAGACTCGATTACTACTGGTGTTTTCTGGTTTTGAATTGAAGGGTGGCCCAGCTGGCCATGTCCACCAAAGCCCCATGAAACAACTTTCCCTCATCTGATATAATGAGCAAGAAGGAATCATGAAATTATTAAATTATGCTAGACAATCAAAAGGGAGCAAAGTTAAATGGAGCAGAAAAGAAGTAGACGAAAAATCTTGGACGTCTTGCTTTACTGATGAGATTTTGCGGTCATTTACCAGTTAAAGCAAGAGAATGATATCCACCAGTTGCTATCTGAATGATACGAACCCCTTCAAGACTAGGAATCGATTTGGGTTTCCAACCACCAATCTTGTTACCTCTTCCAAGCTCATTGTTTGAATTTGCTGACTAAAAGATAAAAATGCTAAAATTAGGCTTGTTTATTCAATATCATAAAAAAAGTGAAGCAAATAAAAATTTATTCCAGCTCTGAAAATTAGCAATGCATCAATAGATTACACCAGTTAACATTCATATATTAGATCTTAATAATTTTCTGCCTCAATTTAAGAAAATGACTTAATAAGAAATGTTGCGACCCACAGTACACGATTTACACCAAATAAGCTGTGACTGGCTGTCTTGAAAGTCAGTAATTGACTTACAAGGCAGGAAGGTGCCTTTTTTCCTACCCTCGCCCTCCACCTTTCCACCCTTGCCCAAAGTTATTGGAAGCAAATGGAAAAAGAAAAAACATCCTCCACAATAAGATAGCTATGCCATTTACAGAAAATAAGATGACTGTAAGGACATGATATTATTTGAGCATGGAGAAAAAAATAATATAACCATTTGGAAATTCAATAACCCTTTTTTTTTTTTGCAAGAATTGGAATCAACAGTTAGTGCGTGAGATTTTCTTCAAAATTAAATCAAATACTTGAATTTATATTGCAATATAGAAAAGGAAAAAGAAAATAAAGTTCACGCAAAAGGAAGTAACATCCTTACCTCCACAATTCCAAATTCGCCCATCCTCCGTCAACGCCATTGTACAGAAACCACCACAGGAGCAGTAGCAACGGGAACAGGCAATGCTTTGACTTTGGAAGGGATGCTAAGTCCACCCCCTTCATTTGTGCCCTGCCCAGGGCCAAGGCCCAACCTACCATAACCTTCATCTCGTCCCCATGTTTAAAGTTCCCCTACATCCAAATGATTATTGAAATCAACAGAGAAGCATCGCCAAATTGCCACTACAAAAAACATGGCCATTTCCTGCCTAACAGGAAAACTCTGTGGGGCAATAAATCCTAATTCCTAAGGTTTGCATAGAAAATGAAAATCCTTATTTTCAGTTCATGAAAAAGAAAAGATTAATTAACCTGATTCAGTGACAGCAGCAGTATGTGTGCCACTAGTGGCAATATGCTTTATTTTTCCATTCCAAGTGCCTCCAACTAATCTAGGAAGCAGCTCTCTGTGATAAACACAATGTCCCAGTGCACCAAAACAAACATAACCCCTGCAGACTTCAATTTTAATGACACGACACTATCAAGTTATGTATACCGACTTCGTTGTCTGGTCAATATAGTGAAATAAATATATGCAACTCGTCAATATCAATACAGCCAATACTTCATTGTGTCAAGCACTACTTAGAGTATTATGATAAGATGATTGATTTCGTGATGAACTATATACTGGACCAGTAAAATGTTAAGTGCAATTGTATATATGGATATGAATTTGTTTGATAGGTGAAAGTGATGTTAAAGGCAAACAGTTTTGTAACCACAGCCCTCTCTCTCTCTCTCCCTTTTGAAACTTGTCAGTGCGACCTGTTTTTCCATTAAATTTAGTGGTTTAAATCCTCTATCTTCATTCATAAGCAACTAATTCATGGATAATTACGTCATATATAAAAAATTCGATGAGTTCATCTAATTAACTACTTTTGAATATTTATCAATTTTCTTTAAATTCACTTTCTATTTTTTATTAGGATTTCTTTTTAGATTAACAAATAATAAAAATTATATGATTTATTTTTATTTTATTTAAATAAAAAATAACATTTAATATACTAAAAATCAAATACCTTATCACTTGTATTTAAAATATTGATCTTATTACTTAAAATTTAATTTTATTATCTAAAATATTAAAAAATTATATCAAATAATTTTCTTTTAAAAATTACTAAACTATTTAAAAAAAATTTTATATTATCTACATTTATATCTTAAGTTTTAATTTTTTTATTTTAAATATTTTATATATATATATAATTAAAAAAAATTAAGATTTATTTATAATTGTTTCTCATATCTATTATTTTTTATTTTTTATTTTTAAAAAAAATTTAAGATACATAATTCTTTTAGATTATATTATAATTTCTATGATCATTCATGCATGATTTTTAACGAAGGGAGACATAATTCAATCTCTTGTTAATGAAAGAGAGATATGTGTATTTAAGAAAAAAAATTATATTTTTATTGATTCACACCTTCATTCAAATTTGATTTTTTTCCTTTTACATTAATTTCTTCATTTCACATTTTTCTTTCAATCAATCTAACAATTATTAAAAATCAATCATCGCAAAATACCAAGTGAATCATCATCTAAATTAAAAAAAAGGAAAGACAAGTGTATTAAAGAAAATACCACAATTTATTTATTTCACATCTTCATTTTCAAACTTAGTGTTTTCATTTCATTTATTTCTCTATAAATACCCTACTTTCCTAAGATTATTTACCACAAAATATTAGAAATACGTAAGTGTTCTAAGAAGGGATTAAACCAACAAGTGATAGGAAGGAAGAGACAATTATAAGGAGAAAAGAAGGTATGAAATCCAAAAATTTTATCTTAAATTTTAAATTATATTTTCTAAGTTTTAATTTTTATTTTGATGAATTAAAGTTTATAATTTATCTTTATAACATATTAAGTAACCATTCAATATGTAGAAATTATTTTTAATAGAAAGTAATTAAACATATAAAAGTTAGGAAAATTTTATTATTTTTCAAACTATCTTAATGAGACCGCTTAAATTCAACTACTATGTTTTGTTCAATTAAATACGTAAATGAATTTCAAAAATTATGAAATTTTGCAGAAAGATAGCCTAAAATGTTAGTAAGGTCGTGTTAGAAGGAAAAGTCTAAATAATGGGAGAAATTGAAAATATTAATAAAATGAAGGAGACTACTCAGTATAAGAAAGCTAAAAATTTTGATTTAGTAATTAATTTATTTAAATAGGTTAATGAACTCCAAAATTCATGAAATTTAATATGGGAGTATCTTGAGATGTTAAAAACTACCTGATAAAATTTCAGAATAAATGGATGCGGGAAGATAAATATTTAATTAAATAAACACATACTGCTCATGTGCTGAAAATTCTGCTTTTCATTAGATTTGCACTAAGTTGAGAATATTAACATATGAGTGAATTAGCTATGAACATGAATACATAGTAAATAAATATAAAGCTTAATATGTATAATTTCTATCCTTAAAAATGCAGATTTTAAATTTAATGAATAAAAATATTAAGGAACCTTGAATGTCAATAAAAAATTAGAAGCAAATTAAAAGTGAAATATATGTTTAAATGTGAATATAGGTCGAGGATTACTACGGAATCTTTTGGAAATTATAAGTGATCGAGAGGAATCAAATTCTCATTTTCAAGGTGAGTTATAGTGTCTACCCTTTTCTTATTGTATTAGAACTTTTGATCAATTATATACCATTGCTAATATTGAAACCATTTATTTATTGCAATATTGAAATTGTGAATTCTGAAACCTATGTGGCCTCTATGCCTATTTTGTTTGTACTAAGCCCTTTGTTAACCAATATGACAAAATCTCAATCTTGATGGGACTAAACCATCAAGCTATGTGCACATAGAAATTTGTGATAAAAGGAAAAAGTTACTGCCCTAATATATGAAATATGTGATAGCACTGGAATATGCATAGTGATATTTTTTTATTCAGTGTTATATATGTGATTATCTGTCATATTAGTAATATCTCATTTGTGATATGGATCCGAATATTGTGAATCCCTATTGATATTTCATTTGTGATATTGATCTGATTACTATGAAACTCTTTTGATATCTCAGTTGTGATATTGATATGATTACTACGAATCCTTTCATACGAATTTATTTTTTATGAGCTAATAATAGTACTACCATCTGATATTGCTATAAATATTTAACCTTGAAATACTTTTCATTGTACACACTACCTATATGACACTATAATCCCATTGAGTTGACGACTCATTCAAGCGTCTGTGGTTTCAGGTAGAAGTGATCCTGGTCAGTCAGCTTCTTGATTCCTTCTTCCAACAAGAAGCTTGTGATCAATGTAAATATTATTGTTAAATTACTAAAACTCTAATTGCTCTATAGTATCTTTGTGGATGATATTAGTGTTGGATGTGTGTAAGCATTATTGTAATATTGTTGAGAGAATAATATGTGTCTATACAGAATGTGAGGAAAAATATTTTTAGTGATCCTGGGAATTTAAGAATGTGGAACAATTCCTCTGGTGATTAGAGTCAGGGCATTACAATTTGGTATCAGAGCCTGACCCCCTCCAGTAAATATATGGTTCGAGGACGAACCACGTGGAAATTGGTGGGTCTGTGACATCCCGACCCGGTAAAGCGATCCTAAGAGAGCGGGTAGAGCAGGGCTCCTGGCGAGCTTCTAGGATGGCAGGCTATCTAGGGTAGTAGAATGTGGGACACAAGAATGAATCAGATTATATATCAAAAAGGGGTAACTAATCATTAGAGGCACCTTTTGGTAGAATGACTGGAGAGTTGGAAGAACTCCAGGATTAAACGTGCTCGTTTGATAAAAATTCTAAGATGGATGACCTCCTAGAAAGTTCTCATTTGACCTGCAGGACAAAATCGTACGGGTCTTGCCGATCTAGTATGGAATGGATCTGGCTTGATCCAAAGTGGACGATTCCTCTTTATTTTCTGAAATTTATATATTATAAATTAAAAATTTTTTAGAAATAACAATTACTTAAACAATATATAAAATATTCTGCGATGGGAGCGCAGTTAAACCCTAATAGTAATGATAATTTTAGAAATTCAACAAATTATATTGAAATAAGAAATTAAAATTTTTTATATTTATTATATATTATAAATGCTTGTTTATTTATTATTGTATCTCGCGTATTTTCATATCTCATATCCTATATCCGTGCGATCTAACTTTTAGTGTATGAGCGATTGTTTATTATTTATTATTTATTATAAATGATTGTGTATTTAACGTCATATCTCGTATATTATTATATTTTGTATCTCGTGTCCATGTAGTCTAGCTCATGGTATATAAGCTTACCACATGCACTAAGTTCATCAATCAAAGTTTTTTTTATTAAAAAAAATAAAGTCTTTTTTTGAAATTCGTTTTTGTCTTTTCTAACATTGTATTTTTGAATAATGATAATAATTTTGAAAATTTAACTAAGTATATTCAAATAAAAAATTAAGTATTTTTCTTTATGTTATTATGTATTATAAATGATTATTTATTTATTATCATATCTCGCACATTTCCGTATCTCATATCCAGTGTTTGTATAACTTAGCTCCTAATATATGAATGATTGTTTATTTTACATTTATTATTTATTATAAATGATTATTTATTTATTATCGTACTCTATGTGTTCTTGTATCTTGTGTCCATGCAGCTTAACTCATGGTGTATGAGATTACGTCATACATTAGGATAATCAACCAACCCATTTTTAATTACCAAGAAAAAAAAAAGTTTTCTTTTTAAATTTGTTTTTTTGTGTGTGTTTTTAATATTGTACTTTTCAACTGTGAGAATAGCTTCAAAAGTTTAACTAATTATATTGAAATAAGAAATTAAATATTTTTATTTTATAATTATTATTTATTATAAATAATTATTTATTTATTATTATATTATGTACATTTTCATATCTTTGTGCAATTTAGCTATTAGTATATAAAAATTTTCATATACATCATGTAATTGCTGAAATTAGAACATTTTTATCATTAAAAGATAATATAGAGCATCCTTATCATCGGCGAATTAAAAAATTTTAATTAAAAATCTTAAAATATTCTTTGTTACGGTCAATTAAAATAAAAATCTTAATTAAAAAAATTGTAAAATATCCTTAGAGAATTTTCTTCTCTTCTTCATGTCATGCAATTTGCTTTTGATCACATGAGCAATAAAATCCTAAAAGTGTCAATCAGTGATGGTTTTGAGGAGTGGAAGGCTTTGAGCTTAAATCCTCTCGATCACAGTTATTTTTACCAATATACTGAGTTAAGAGAAGGGCTACCCCCACTTGTATAGTCTGCAGTGTTATTGTTGTGATGCCCACAAGTAATATGGCCTAGGTGGGGCTGCTAGTACTCTTCTTAAATAACTGTAACTTAAATAAGGGAAAATTTTCTTTATACCACTGCATTGGCCTGCTAGCTTAAACAAGGCTAATAGAGAGAAGGACATGCTAATTCTGCATACTGCACTTTCTCAGAACATCTAAAAGTAAATTCACTTGCTTAAACGTGAAAAGTTAAATTAACCCATCTATTAAGGACTTGGTGCTAAAACAATTCAGTTTGCCATTACTGTTGCTTTGGATTGTTTCTGCACTTCCTCCTTTTAGCTGTTTGTCCATTTCCTGCATAATCTCCTCTAACCTCCAACGCAGCCACCCAACTTCCAGTTTCACTGATTCAAGATCTTGTATGCTATTTAACATGGATTCAAGCTGAATTTCAGTTAGATTTTTTAATTCTGATGCATGTAGCTTCTGGATAATGTCACAAACAATCTCGAAGAGGAAGGAACGGCATTGGAGAGAATGCAAGGAGCAATTGGCAGCAATATCGCCGTATTTTGAAAGATTAGATTCAAGAACAGGCTCAAATTCTCCCTTGACTCTATAATTATTTTCCTTCGGTGAAGTTGAATGAGCTTTAGGAGACTCGGCTTCTTTTTTATTTTCGAAGGCATTATCATCAGCCTTCTGTTCAAGGCTATTATTGTCTTCTGATTTGATCTCAGGTTTTTGCAATTTTACTTCTGATTTCTGATGTAAGAAATGAAGTCAGTGACAAGTATAAATGCAGAAAAAACAAACTAACTGCAGCTTTCATTGCTGGTATGATATTAATCAATCTCAAATTTCATGAAAATTATCATTTGTATTATTTTGGGATGCAACCCTTTTATGAATCTAAGCTAGAGGCATCGGAAAAAGAAAATTAATATCATATTCGACTGTTACTGATTGCAAATTCTATATCTTTCCTTTTTTTTTTTCAGGAAAATTTATCCTGACTTTGCAAAATTACTCATTATAGCAGAACAGAACGTCTATATGATTCTAGACACAAAATGAAGCAAAAATAATCGATCGCAAATATAACAAAATTAAATCGTAATGAAAACATTCATTATTCACCTTGTCTTCCAAGAACTTGACAAGGCCTTCTAATGAAGTCTCTGGATCTTTATTCTTCATTAGTTCACCTGCAACATCAGCAGGGCTAACTTGAACTTCTTTGATAAGCTTTTCAATGGAAGTAAACAGGTCATGATCCCAAATATCCAAATAATTTACTGCTAACTGCTTGAAGGTAGAGAATGTGCAGTAAGATAGGTATATGTGCATGTCCATACGGCCAGCTCTTAGCAATGCAGGATCGATCCGATCTTTGTAGTTAGTAGTAAAAACTATAATCCTTTCATTTCCACAGCATGACAGAAGGCCATCTATGGCATTAAGAAGCCCAGAGAGTGTTACCTTTACATAACAACAACAAATTTAACTTTAGCCACACTTAGTGGTTAAACCCTCGCAAACAATTGGAGGCATTTTACTCCAAAAAACATGTATAAGTACAATGCAAATTAGTTCTTAATCCCTTCTTCCTCATTGAAACAAACCCATCTTCCAGAAAACAGTAGTAAAAACATAATCAGAGAAGAAGAAGTTAAAACTGAGAAGAAAATGAGCAAATCCTAGATGAACAGAGAACAAACCTGAGGCCTTGAAGATTGGGTGTTATTTTCCTGTTGATGATCTCCAGCTTGACGATTCTGAAGCATGATAGAGCAATCAATATCCTCCACAACAAGAATTGACCGATTGGACATATGAAGCAACAAATACTCAAGACTAGAATCAGAATTAACAGCAGATAAATTCAAATTATAAATATCATAATTAAGATAATTAGCCATAGCAGCAATCAAACTTGATTTCCCAGTTCCAGGAGGGCCATACAACAAATACCCTGTTTTCCATATTTTACCAATCTTCTTATAATACTCTTTCCCTCTAACAAACCCAGCTATGTCGTCTATAATTTTTGCCTTCAGATCACCATCCATGGCTAATGTTTCAAATGTCATAGGATGATCTAAATTCTGTCCTTTAGAGCTCCACTCATCACTACCACCACGAGTAGTGTAAAACTTAACCATCCTATTCTGATCTTTAATTCTCTTAGCCATGTCAAGAATGTAAGGCAAGTACTTGTTTTTAACCAAATCAGTATATCTTTTATGAAACCTGAGCTCATACCATCTCAATTCATAATTAAGTGTAGAATTGAAATCAGTATAATAACCCCATTTCATTGGAATTCCATGAAATACATCAACTATCTCTGAGTTTCTGTCTAACCCATATGTTAGAACTTTCATGCTTTCGCTTTGCCTACTGTTAGGCGTCGCGGGAAGGATGAAGGAGAGTAAGAGGAAGAGAAAGAGGAAGTGGAGCAGAAAGCATTGCTGCCAAGATATGTAACCAAGGCAATGAAGAGATGGTTTGCGAAGCCTTCATGTGATTCTTTGACGACGATAGTGAGTTGTGATGAGAACCGCCGACTGAATTCGCATATGTAATTGCGGATTTCTTGTGGGATGAATTCATTGAATGAGCTACGAATAATTGCAATTGAAGCTAGTATTCATAAATTTGACGCCATGCTTTTTTTTCGATTGAATGAGCTACGAATAATTGCAAATGAATTACATCTAAATAGGACGAGAAATATTTCAACATGAAATATTATTTCGGAACTGAAATCTTAATTTAGATGACTAAGATAGGGATACTCGTATGATAAAAAAGTTATAGATTCAATTCTCACTTCTAAGTAAAAGACGCAAGAGATTATAAACAGTAGAAAGACATAGGGCAATTATAAAATTAAAAGGAAATAGTATTATATGATTGAAAATTACTTGTTTAAATCGAATTTATAATTATTAATTATGAATCAAACTAAGAATTTTTAAAAATATTTTGATTTTTTTTTTCAGTGTATAATAAAAAATATCTTTATTTAAATAAAAAATTTTATTTTTATTAATTTAGTGGAGGCTGTGTACCGTCTAAATAAACGTATATTCAGGAATCTGGATTTCCACATGCTCTCGCTACTACGAAGAAGACACAAGAGACTGTAAACAGCAGAAATACATAAGACTTTATAAAGTTAAAAGAAAGTAGTATTATATAATTAGCAAAGGTGTATTCAGCACTGTGGATTTCCACATACTTTGGGCTCCACAAACTTGGAAAAGTAAAAAATAAAAAAACACAGCTGTGGCCGTCGAAGTGCAAAGAGACATTAAAAGTTTAAAATTACAATGCAATTGCATTGTCTGCCAATCAAGACCAGAAGATTCTCAGGTCTTCCAAGCCAATGTTAATATATTAAGTTAAAAGCCTTTTCCCAATCTTAATATGCATGGCTGAGAAGTGCTTCTATCCAAATTTCTGTTTTTTATGGATTGTGAAAAGGTTGCTGAAAAAACTTAGGTTTGTTTGATTTTTGAATTAATTTATGTATTTTTCAATCAAAAGCAGAAGGAGAAAAAAAGAAAGAGAAAGCTGAAGAGACGAAAGAAGAGGAGAAAATGAGGAACCAAAAACAGAGTCTACTGCTGATGAAGACTTGTCAATCTCAATCGACAAGAAAAGAGAAACAGATAAGAATATTCACCTCTTTCTTTATCTGTCTCTGTAACTCTTTGCTTCAGTTTATCCAAGAATGAAAAAAACTAAGCGGGATCAAAAGGTAACAAGATCTGGGTATTGATCTAGACAACTAAAATAAGCAAAAAGTAACCTACAAACAAACAAACACAAAAGGCAAGGAACAAATTACACATTAAACAAGCATTAACAACCAAAAAGGTAAAATATAGATTCAGAGAAAAAAAACATGGAACAAGGGCGATTGAAAGAAAATAAAGATTTAAAAAGTAGAAAATACAAAAAAAAAAATGAACAAAGAAACAATTTTTACCATCCATACTCACAGAAGAAAAGTTCAATTGCTCATTTTTCTATGTTGGGTACAAGAAAAAGAGAGATCAAATAAAAGAAAGATTCAGATAACAATAATAACTGGTGCTGGTTTGCTGCTTCTGCTACCATGCTTTAGTAGCTGAATTTACTGTTCTTGGTTTGCTTCCTTTCTCATTTTCTTTCTAAAGTTTCTTTTTTAAGACTTTTCCTAGGAATTTCAACCTCAAAACCACAGTTGTTTTTGTTTGTCAGATTCTTCTTTCTATCTCTCTCTGAGTCATGTTCTAATTTTCTCCAATCTCCAGATAAAGATGCAGAACAATTTTACCAAAATACCCTTGACAAAATGAGTTGAATATTCTCATCTCATACTAGATCAAAATCTTAGAATTCTGTACTTACATTTGTTTCAGCTTCATCTTCCTGTTTCACTTTCTTTCCATCCTAGAAGCATTAAAATTAGTAATTGCTTTCTCTAACTGAGCAAAAGTTGTATGAATTCTGCCACAACCCGTTCTATGGAGATAATGAGCTTTATTGGCATATGTCTACTGAGCATTTTACTTGCCATATATGCCTCGAGCTTTATTGTGACATTTTCGATGAATTTGCACGTGTTTGGATTGCAATATAATAAAATAGATGGTAGTCAGTTTGAACAAGATTATGATTATATGAACAATTTCAGAAAGTATTTTGGATTCTGGGTGTCCTAATTATTTTATTTTGTAATTGAATTATTTCTTTTTTGAGATTTGTAATATCATTGAAATATGAGAATTTATTTAATTGTTTTATGCTTATGTTTGTTTTAGTGAAAGCACATGCATATGAGTAGTGAAGTAAAAAGCTTTGGACGTTTTGTCATAATTGGAATCGTTATTGTGATGTTCCCTGCCCTGGTAATATATGCTCCAAGTTTTCATGTGCTGTCACCCAACCATTCAAAACTACACTAAAGATTCTGATTATATTTTTTTCTAAATAAACATACAGTAGTAGCAGAGAATTCTTTAATATCTACTAGCTGTTAAAGTTCATGTCTTTATAGCTTTGTTAAAATCGTGCTAGATCTGGTTACTGCTTCCCTCTCCTGTGATCTGATGAGTTCCTAAAAAATATTACAGATGTCAGATTTCAGCTTTTGAAGCCACTTCTTTTGACATTAAACAATCTAGAATAGGGATGGTTGATTGACTCAAATTTTTGCCCATAGAATCTAACTGAAAGTGTCTTTTGGATATGTGAAAAGGTGTTGCGTGAATATGTGAAAAGTTGATTTTTATATAAATAGATCGGATAAATGATTTGGTAATTTATTATATGTGGCTATTTTCCTTTGAAAAAAAAAAAACAAGATTTAGTACTAATATCTATTTTGCTATAACAAACTCTTGATTGTATGTATATTTTGCTCTCTTTTTCTAGGCATTTACTTTTGTTAGGAGAAGTTGTATTTTTTTCCTTTGAATCATTTTAACATCAAATCTTTTGCTATTTGATTCTCTGTATGTCTACTGTAAATTAAGGCTTGAATAAAAGGAAATATGTACAATCTCTTTGAAAATATGCATTTTTGCCATTGCAACAGTGATAGCTAATGCTTATAGTTTAGACATAATTCGATATTTCATTAATCCTGTATCTATTCCGTACACCCTCATGTGTGTGAATTAATGTTTTTATTCCCATCAATATTTTTTTTAACATATCATTTTGATTTCAAGGAGATAGTATTCATGCAACGATTGGTAAAAATAATATTCGGTTATTCAAATCAAAGATGCGCGAGCTTAGATTATATTTCATGAAGAACTTTGTAATCGCACCAAATAATTTGAATTTAAAACCACTAAGCACAAATTCAAGTTTACATTCACTCAAAAGACAAATGTTACGGAAACAAGTGATACAAATTTCAAATCGAATATTTTTTATCTGCATCCTTATGATCAACTAATTAATCTCGTTGATGTTGATGAGAATGAACTATTAGTTAATACTTTCGTTAACTTCATTTATAAACCTCAATATTGCATTTTATTTGTTGCAATACTTCATTTTTTAAAATGGTACAGATCTCATTGGAGAAGTTGTCAGTCGCAATGATGTTCAAGAGCGGAAGGTGGATAACAAAACTAATATTTTTATGAATTTGGAGTTACAAGATTATAAGTAAGTTTTGAGCAACAATTTAAATTAACAAGTTATAGCATTACATTTATATTGCCATCATTTTTCACATGCAACAAAAATAAAATTTCTGCTACTTTTCGGGGAGAATTTGTAAACCAAATTTTGGCACATTTAGATGGAGATACTGAACAACCTCTTATAGTTGTTATGCAGTTGATACATGCGTGAAAATTTTAAGGTATTTAAAATGTTTTTTTGTACTTTTAATAGACTATGTTGTTCTTATATGATTTTTATGCAACAATTTTTTACTTATTATTATTTTATTCTGTTGGAAATAAAGTTTATATAGGTATACACAAATTAACAATAAAATACTAAAAACTAAAACAAACTAGAATACACAAGTTAATTTTTAATATTAATTTTTTCTAACACATTCAATTAAATTATTGCAGATAAGTATACTGTATATAATACTTGGCATGCTTTAAAGCTTTGGATCAATCCTGATCTTCCACAAGCTATTGATTTTAAGTCTAGGTATATTATACATATAAATACTATATTTTTAAAAATGAATGCATCTCTATACTTATGTTTGCCATTAAATTTTGAAAATGCAGAATGCTTTATATGTTTGAATCTAACTCTAAGAGAATCAGTCAAATTTTCTCTCAATCTAGCTATCCCATTACCGATGAGTTAGCTTCTGGAATCAAAACTGTTAGAAAATTGATTCAATGTATTAATGTGAGTAAATCTTTTTGAGGATTTATAATATATATTCATTCACAATACAGATATTATAAATGTATAATTTCCATTCACAGGAAGGAAGCTTTTGGATTATTGCAACTATTGTTGATTGAAAACTTAATAGAGGATGGTCATATTTGGGGTGTAAGAAGTTCCCGAAAAAAGTGGATAAAGTTGAAAATAAATTTTATTACACTAAATGCGATAGACTGAATCATTTTGCTATTTATTGGTATTGAAATTAACTTTGAAGTGAATTGTTATTTAACTTTGTTGTGAATAGTTATTAAAAAATACATATATTTATAGTTTTAATGTATAAATTGAACTCAGATAAAAATTTCAAGTGCGTGTCATGGATGGTACTGGATTTATTTCTTTATTGTTTTGAGATCGTGAAGCTATGCAATTGATAGGAAAATCAGCGAATGATTTAAAAGAAGTAGAAGAGGAAAAAGGATAATGTAAATATTTTTTATTTCTGTTTGAGTCGGTCACTTCATTCCTTAGCATAAAAGGTAGTGTTCATATTATCATTTAATGAAGATTTAAAAATATTTTATTGTTGAGTGGATTTTTGCTATTATCTTCTTTTTTTAGCATCATCACGAAAACAATTGGAAAACAAAATTAGCGATCCAATATAGTAATTCCAAAGTGATTGGGAAGATATATAGTATTTATCTTTTTTTTTAGCATCATCATGAAAACAATTGGAAAAAAAAATTAGCAATCCAATATAGTAATCCCAAAGTGATTGGGAACATATATAGTATTTTACTCCTCTGACAGATAAAAACAATTTCAGTATGTTATGATAACAAGAGGATAAGAAATGAATAATAAAAGTATTCCTCATGTTGTTTAGCAATGCCCAACACAATATTTACCTGAGGAACAAAAATTTGAAATACCAGTACGCTATACTGACACATGAATAGAAATTTTTTCCACTATCCACTGCTCTTTGCTTTCAAAAACAATGATATAGAATTTTATCCTTTTCAACTAAAAAAAAAAATATATTTGAAAATTAAAAGTTGAAATTTTTTTCTAATTTTGTTTGTAGCTACCAAATATAGAAAAATTGGAGAAAAAACTGATGAGAATGAATAGAATTCACATCCGAAAATAGAAAAGTTTTAGATATGAATCAAGTAGCAATAATTTGAAATTTATATATTACTATAGTACATAATAGTTTTATACTTATATGATAGTTGCATAATAAAGTAAAATTATCTTATTTTGAAATTTTTTCTACAAAGAATGTTGAATTTAGAAATGACATTGAAAATGAAATAATAGGACTTCCTCTATTTGATATTACAAATGATTAGTTTTGAGAATAAATCTATGTTAGTTGATATGTTTATTTTATGATTACTGTGCAAATACGAAATGTTTATGACCACTAATTTATACATATTATTTTCAGTTAGTCATACAGGGCAAGTAATACCAAATAAAACGTCACATTTACCTAATTTAAATGTTGATCTACAAGAGTAAGATAAATTCAAAATTTTATATACTATGCAATATAATAATATTTTATGATATTACATGTAATTTTATTTTGAAATTATGACTTGCATTTTATAGACTTATTGCTTAATAAATATTCATTTTTAATATTCTATTAACATTAAATTTTGAATTTTTAGATATGGATAATCATACTCTTTTTCTTGATTTAAATGTTCCTCCGTTATCTCAAAGTTAGATTCGAAACTTTTTTAGAATTTCACTTTTAAATAACATATGATTTTGTATTTACTAATAATTTATAATTTTAAAATTCTTATTAGGATTTGAGTATGAAAATATCAATAGTACCGTCCAAGGTATACAATTTGAAATGTTAATTTTTGTATTTAAATACTACAAACAACTAAGCATGATACTTTATTATTTTTAAATTGTTATTTATTCATAAAGTTGCTTTATATATTTATATATATTTAAAACAACACTCATGTCATCTTAATTTTTTTTTTTTTTGTAGATGGTGATATTATACATGGTGACATATGCAGTGAAGTTTTTCAATCGAACGCTATGTTTGGTAGGATGTAATACAATATAATGCAATCAAAGATGTAATGTAATAAAAAATATAATGCAATGGAATGTAATTGACATTTCATTACTATGTTTGATAATGTATTTGAAAAATCTTATAGAAAGTAATCATCATTACATTGTTATATTTATTTGTAAATATATAATGTAATTAAAACATATCTCAAACAATTTTACCATAATCATCACTACCACCACCACAACCACAACCATCACTCCACCAACACAACCATCACCACATAGCCATCTCAACCGCGGTGGTGGAGCGATGGTGGTTCTAATGGTGAGGTAGTAGTGTTAAATAGTCTTGAATATTAAATTTTTTATTAGAATAACTTGATACAATTAGTATTATATGTGTTTAATGTAATAAGCAATACATGTGTTTTTTATGTAATTAATATTATATCAAATTAAGGAATGAATATTACTTAAATAATGACAATTACATTATATTGTTTAAAAAAAGTCTAATTAAACAACGCAGTCAGTCATGTAATGTAATCCTCATTTTATTACATTGTTGATTACATCATATCAAACATAATCTAAGATGTACATGAAAAGTTATTCACAAAGGGGACCTAAGTGAAATTCCTAAACAAGTTCTCTCCTATTATGTAAATTGTATCCATTTAGTAAGCACTCAACCCGATTTATTTAATTCGGATGTCCCTTTTAGATCCGACCCACAAACATAGACACGTAGACTAGAACGCACAAATCTAAAAAATGACCTTAGACGCAAAGTGTTCGGGGCTCCAATCTTCCTTTCTTGGTCCGCTGAACAATTAACAGGCATGTCCGGAACTTGAAAAAAGAAACTAAAATACATTAAAAAAAAAAAAAAATCGCCATATGAACAGACGAGAAGAAAAGAGAATGGGAGGAGAAGGGAGAGAAGGAGACTGGGAGTGCAGTGGTTGCAAGAATAGAAACTATGCGTTTAGATCCTTTTGCAATAGATGCAAGCAGCCTCGTCTTCTTGTCGATACCAAAACTCCTTCTGATTCCAAATGGCTCCCTCGTATCGGCGATTGGATCTGCACTGGTAACGCTTATTCTCTTCTCTTATTACATTAACGGCGAGATTAGGGTTTCCATTGTCTAATTGATTTTTTTTGGGGGGGTTTAGGGTTTAGGTATTTAGTAGTTGCAGTGAGGTTTGAGTGGCTGATTGTAAATTGGTGTTGCCGTAATATTATTTATGAAGGATGAACTATTCATTTTTCTGATTGATTATGTTTACTTTATCGACTTGTTTCACTGTTCTATTGGGCAATTTCTTGAAGATTTTGTCAAAACTAAGAGCAAATTAGCTAACTTGCTTCCTTAACACTCAGTAGCCATTTACCACAACCAGTTTTACTTGCAACTGCAAAGTTGATGGTTATATTGACCCGCCTGCACTCTGGTGTGTGTTTAAAATTTTGAAATTATTGAAAATAATTTTGGAAGGTTTATGTTAGGACTTTTATTCAGTTGTTATTGGGTTTTAATCTTCTGTTGTTGGGCCTTGCAATTATATATAGTGAGTGAGTCTTATATTGTGCTTGTGAAACCATAGTATAAATACATTAATGTGCCGTAAATAATTCAGAATGGAATAATAAACTAGTCTGATATATTCTTTGTTTCTCTAATATTCTCTTTGATCCCCTGTTTCTCTCTATTATTTTCCCACTCTTTCCTTTATTTTCTCTCTTCCCAAACAGTAGTTAGTTTAGCTCGTAACATTTTAAGCAAACTAAATTTTCTTTTCTAGTACATCTGCATTTTTTTTTATCTGTATTTATGGGCTAATTGTCATCACTTTTGCATATTACGGTTTTAATTTTTGACAAATTGAAATTAGAACTTGCTATCAATTGGGTTGAGTGGTTTTTTTTTTTCTTTCACTTTTTGTATGTGTATTTTTGGTAATGGGATGGGCTTGTTCGTGTGCGTGTACATTGGCTTCCTTTCCATGTTGGTGGCTGCATTGTGGGTTGCGTGTGTATGGAATGGATCAATAGGTTGCACTAACAACAATTATGCATCAAGAGAAAAGTGCAAAAAATGCGGACAACCAAAGGAGATTGCAGCAATGCCAGCAATTGCAATGCCTGGAGCTTCTCTGCCAACTTATTCACATTATTTTGCCAGGGTCCCAGGACGACTTGAACAAAAGATGAGTATTGGACTAGCAGGCATTGGTGCTCCCCAGCAGCCACTTCCTTTGCCTTCAAGCTGGTCTGCAGGAGAAGCTGACAAATATGGAATTCAGTCGGCTTCTACTTGGCCTTCCCGTGGAAACCAGATTCCTGGGCCGCCTTATTCAAATCCCGCAAATCAGTCTCTTGCAGTTCCAAAAGGATGGCGAAATGGTGATTGGATGTGTAATTGTGGCTTCCATAATTATTCATCTCGCGCACAGGTATTAAATGTCAGCTAAGATTCCTTGAGTTAGAAATTCTTCATTCATTTAAGATATATATTTCTTTTTCTCATCTGGTTCTTGTTGCAATTGCAGTGTAAAAATTGCAATGCTTCTATGCCACCAGGTATGCTCTCACTCTGTGCCATTATAATCTTATAGATTATTGGCACAGAATCGTGGCTTCTTATTATATGTATCTGCTTGTGGGAAGGAAAGTGATATGATGATGAATGTTTTTGCTAATGTGTACACAGTTGCAGCAAAAATGCACAATGCTATCAATTTATTCCAACATCATTTTTGTCCCACATGGTTTGTATTTGTCTGTAATTCATTTACTTGTTCTGAGATCTCATTTCACTAATTATTGCCTTATTGGTGGGATTCATTCAACTATCATATAGGATTTATTTCTTCATCATTAGCCTCTCTTTAAACTTTAGTATGCATGACAAATGTTGTTTGCCATTCTGCATTGTATAGTTTTCCTGGATAGCACCTGTTGTTAGAGTGTCCAAGTGCTGCAGCTCCTTTTTAGGATCTTCCTTGTTCATATTGGGTGCCATTTTCTTATGGTCAAACAATTCTACTTAGTTTTTTTCTTAATATTTTACACCTCTTGAAACTTATTTACCATTTTTATTACCCTTTGTTGGTCTAAAGCACTTGGAACGAAACGATTGGCATCTGAAGAGTTTGCTCAGGATTGGGAAAACAAGAGACTGAATTCAGGAAATGTAAGCATTCATTTCTAGCATGCTATCATTTTGTTTTCAAATATTTTTGCAAACCCTGGCTGCATGATTGTGGTTGCTTTTAACTATATTTAAGTTTTGAAATTATCGTTGGCAGAGTATGCAGATTAATGGACAACAGCACACATATCCAGCGTTTGATCAAATAGTAGGGACCACAGGTGATCCAAGGCCAGGAATGTATGCTCCTTATCCTGGTGTTAGTTCAGGTTTAGCTCCAAGTTGGCAAGCACCATTACAATTTCCGCATCAAGTAACAACGCCTGCACTCCTTGGAAAAGGGTAATGTTGATTTATTTACTCCTGTGTATTGTGCAACTTAGCAATTTCAACACATTCTTTGCAAGAGATTGCCATCATATATTGCTTTTACCATGCTGAGCATCTCTGCATATTGGCTTTTTTCCTTTTTCCTCTTTCTTCTTTCCTTCTACTATCTGCATTGTTCATCCTGCATAATCTTCTGCTCTTATATGCTGAAAACTAGTGTCCATCTGGATAATTTATTGCATCTCAATTATATTGGAAAATGCAGAACAGTGTCCTTAATAAATAAAGCAAATACAAAAAATTGAACTAATTAATAAATTTATAATGGTAATATAAGATGTACTGTTGATTTTGATTAAAGGTAAGGTTATGAAAGAAATATGCTAAAGCAGTTGTCACCTGCCTGGAGTTTTTGGTGGGTGTATTACAGAACTGAGCCTATGTATCCTGTGCATTATACTACAATTCCTTATATGGTTAATTTTGTTTAATACATTTTTCTTCTATGCTTACCAGAGCAAAGCAATGGCGTAATGGAGATTGGATGTGTACAAATTGCAACAATCATAATTATGCATCTCGATCACAGTGCAATAGGTTAGTTCAAACTTTTTACTCAAGTTTTACTCTAATGGATTTGCAAAACTGTCAATTGGAAGTTGACTGTATGGATATCATATATCTGATCTGTATGACTACTAAATTATTTGCATATTTTGTTTGAAATGATTTCCTGTTATTAATAGGAAAATCCAATTATATCACTCATCTACATCTAGTCAACATAATAACTTAGGAAAGGATCCTTTGCTGATAAGTATTGTATATTACTTGTTTTGGTGCCTTTCAGATAGAAGTTCCTCCACTTCTGAGTTCATGTTTTTTATATCTTCACTTAACTTTTCTTAGTGTTTTAATGGATGTAAGCATCTTCTTCATAGTAACAAACAGTAATTGCCAAGCACTGACTTTCCTGATATTTAAGAATCCGCTATTTAAATAAGAACTCTTAAAAAGTATTCGAATTTTTCCTTCCTTGATAATTTTTTATGAGAAAGGAATTAGTGTTACCATGCATAGATATGGTGTTTTGCTCTTTAGATTTGTGTATTTTCTACCTTGTCTGCTGGTGAGTGGAATATCTCAATTCCCTATCTTTCCACTTCTAACCCCTCTCCTGTTTCTTACTTTTCTCTTTCTGTTTCTTGCACAAGTGTAAAATTTTCCATCACCTGAAAGTTATATTTTCCATTACCTATTTGTTTTCCAAAGTAAAAGAGCTTTTAGATGGTTATCAGTGAATGAATATCACCTTTTGAAATTACCAGCTGAAATCTAATGGCCTCAAAGTTCAGAAAACACAGCAGCCAAAGATACCTTGTGCTATTGTTCTTCGTTTATCTATTCAAATAAATGAGTGAACATCAGGGTAAAAAATTTTCAATCTTCTATGAATTTTGTATGTTAGCATCATTAAGCTTTTGCTGAATATTGGAAATTCTACTGCAGATGTAAGACTCAGAAAGATGCAGTTTTGCAGTCAGTTTCTCAGCCAGTGAATGCTGTGTAGCCGTGAACTGGAGGGTTTAAATTGCCTTGGATTTTAACTGCCCCTTGCTGAGGTTCTATTTCATTATTGCCATAATGTTTGATCTTGAAAAGTAGAAATCTTAGATGCACATTACATTATTCACTGTAGAAACGCCATAAGAATGTATTGAAAAGGTTGATAGTTACTTGGTTATAGCAAAGAGTGTTAGTGTGAGTACCATTCTTTTATGGAAAGCTTGTTTATATTGCGACAACAATACAGTATTTTGTATATCATATAATTTTTTATGGTTAAACTGATGAGAGGAACTTAGTTCTAGTTTTCTTCAAGTGTTCTGTACATTAACTCTTGCCTTTGAAAGCAATATATTTATATAATTCTTGTGAAAAGATGCTAGAAAATACCTGCGCTGAAAATTCTCTCTTTTTTTTTTCCCTTTCTGTGTCTGTACCTGACAAATGTACTGAAGAAGTACACAATTTGATTTGTTTATATTGAGTTTCAAAATTGAATTAATCATGCAATTGAAGAAACAAGACCTTGGTGAATAAAATGAGCAGATAAATGGAAGTGAAATCTCAGCTCAAAGGCAAAAGTTTGCGTAGTGATTCAAGATCCCTTGAACATGTTATTAGGGGAAAGAGGAGTATCCAGCTGATAAAGATTAAGAGAAGGACCGACAAACCGGAACAGTATCCAACCTCCGATAACAATAAAAATGGAAGCATAAGCAAATTTGTTCAGCCAAAATAGCATACCCTTCTCACCCACGTAAAGCTCAACTGCCTTTTCTGTAATGCTCATGTCTTCCCATTTCTTTGGAGGATCAGGTATTTTCTGCGTCATCACTGCTTTTCCTTCTCCACTCTGCCTTCTGTTCCTCTTTCTTGAGCCTCGTTTAAATCTTATCTCCACTGTTTCTGGCGGTGTCGCGGTTGGCCGAGCGTCATCGTTGCCTCCTGCGCTGCCGCTGCTATTGGTAGTGGAATACAGTCTTGAAGATTTTCTCTGGTAAGGTAAGAAAATCCGAGTCTGTGGTGTTGTTGAAGAAGGATTTGTGTAGATGAAGATTGTTGATGGAAGTGATTTTGATGAGAGGAATTGAAGAATTTTGTTCTCCATTGTTTTCTTTTTCGCTTTTTCTTTAGTGCTCAGTTGAAGCAGTTGTTTGGCTATGGTTGTGCGTTTTATCCATTGCGAGATTTGGCTTTGGTGCTTCTGCACACAAATATTTGTTATTTGGTAGCCTATCATTTGAAGCCATCTCATCATCCCATAGTGAGTTTAATCAAATATTAAAAATCTCATAGTAATTTTTTAAAAATAAAAGAAATAAAAATGTTAATTAAGATATAATTTAGGACCAAAGTGTGTTTTTACCTTAATTTTAAGGAGTTATGTTTTTGCTCAGCACTAAGGGTGTGCACGGAATCCTGACTTGTTCCAGAAAACCCTCTTGAATTTTTTATTCAGAGAAAAATTTGATATTAATTTAATAATTCTCTCCCTATAGTATTCATGGGATGGGATTCGTTCTCTGATTAAAATTGATCTATACCCATGTTTTTTCTCATTCCGCCTCGTCCTAGAAATCGGGAATTTCTTATATATTTTTTCTTTAAATTAGTTGTCTTTTATTTTATTATTTTTTAATTATATCCCTAAAAGTCATTTCATATTTTTTATTTTAATTTTTTATGATAGCAATTGCTATTAAAGTAATAATAATAAAAAATAAAATTCATTTTTAAATATTAAATAATTCAAGTAATTAAACATAATTTTCAACATAAATTTTTCCTTTGTTATTCCATGGTATATATTAAAAGTTTGTTCGGTAAAATTAGTTGTTTTGATAGTTGTTAGTTATTTTAGTGGCGTTTAGCTATTAGCTGTTTGTATAACGTTTCATGAAATGATACAAGTTAAACGTTATATGAGTTACTTTTCACGAAAAGTTACCATAATTTCTAAAAATTAGTTCAAATGTTATGTTACCGAATAATTTTTCAAGCAACGTCCAACGTTTTGACTAGTCAAAACTCTAAAAGCTACTCAAATAGCTGTTGTTGAACACAGTCTAAGTAAATCTTTTTGAATGGAAAGATTAATTACTATAAGAGAAATATTACCTTCACTTAATCTGATTAGTGGATTATCGGTTATACTTAATGCTATCATTATTTATTTTCAAACAATATTCAAGGTTCAATTACATATATATCAAATTTAAATCAACTTAAAGACAATCGTCACAAAAATAATCACATTTAAAATTTATAAAATATATATAAAATTAAATTGTATATAATTTTTTGCATTATTTTATTTTAACGCTTTTAGTAACTAGAAAAAAACTACTTAAAAATCTTCTTTATAACTTTAATAGTGGATCATCAAAAATTGAATTAATTATTTAATTTATTCATTTTTAGATTCAAATTTATATAAATAAATTTTGTTTTATTGTAATTGATGAATATAATAATTTTTTATTTTTTTATGAAAAATAATTTAGTGAGACTATGAAAAATCTCAATAGATTTTCGATTTAATCCATTTCCTTTAACTTATAGACTCGAATTTATGTCTGTCTTATCCTAAAAAATGAAATGGTATGAGATACATATCTATTGAGATGGAATTGAAACTTCATTTTTTACATATCTATTAAGATCATACCAAGTATTATGTAATTCCGTCCCAATCCAAACCATGCACATTGATGGCTAAATTTTGGTGGGGACAAAGGAAGGACGAGCGTAAAATTCATTGGTCAAGTTGGTCTAACTTGTGTCGTTCGAAGAACCAAGGTGGAGTGGGTTTCAGGAATTTGCAGGCCTTTAACCTTATGATGCTGTCAAAACAATGTTGGAGACTTGCTTCTAATGAATCTTCTTTGTTGTCGCAGTTTTTCAATGCACGATACTATCCTCGTGGGTTGTTCATGCCTGCAAGTCCCGGGTATAAGCCAAGCTTCACATGACAGAGTTTTATGAAAGCCTGGCCCCTTATTGATCAAGGGTCTCGGCGGCTTATTGGTAATGGTGCGAGAGTTCGTGTTTGAGGTGATAAATGGATTCCATCGCTACCACATCAAAGAGTACTTTCAGCTCCCTTAGATTTGGATCCTGGTGTCTATGTTTTTGAATTGATTGATCATGAGACTAGCCGTTGGGGACAAGATGTGATATGCCCTTCTTTCTCCCCTTTGGAAGCTGTTGCTATCCTAAAAATTCCTCTCAACACTCATAAAGCCCATGATATTCTTGTTTGGAACTTTTCTAAAAACGGTTTTTTCTCTGTAAAGTCAGCTTATTATTTGGCGCTACAATCTTAGTTTAGCGATATTGCATCTACTTCTACAGATGTTTAGAATGGGCTTTGAAAATGGTTATGGAAGCAGCAACTGCCCCCTAAGGTCAAGCATTTCCATCATCGTCTTCTTTCCCATACGCTCCCAACCAAAATCATGTTGCGTAGACGAGGTGTTGTTGTGGACCCGGTCTGCAGTAATTGTGGTGAGGCAGTAGAATCCCTAGACCATGTTTTCTTACATTGCCCAGTTACAGTTAGAGTTTGGCATTTATCTCCTTTGCGTTTTGATATTGCGGCGACTCCTTCTATCCTGGATGGACTGGTTCCTTTAGAAACGAGAAAATCTTCTTGCAGAACAGCTGCATTTGATTCTTATAACAGCATAGTGATGCAATAGGAAGTGAATTGGTTCAAATTCCAGAAATGTTTCCAAACATGGAAAACGGTGTCAACAATGATTCTAGGGTTGTTCAAGATATTTCCAAGCAAAATAAGTCAGATTTGGATGGTGTTCCCAATATGGAAGTTTTATCGGGTCTAATCACGAGATTGCGAGCCAAGCGTCTAAGGGGGCAACTTCAGCTTTTTATGCAAAATTGGATTGAAAATGGGCTGTCCACTTTAGGGAAGTCCACACATGGTAACTTGGAGGATGTCAAACATGTTAATCTTATTGGACTTCAAGATAAATAGTTTTG
>CANUEP010289411.1:0-10567 GCA_947857235.1 Jatropha podagrica | reverse complement strand
ACTTCCGAAGGCTTTTTTTGGGAGTTCCGGGCCTCCAAACAATATTCCGGGACCAGTTCTGCTATCCTTGTAATTTTTCGGACGTTTCACGTACCATATTGGCATACTTTCGATGAACTTCCAAAATGGCCTTTGGTCCGGCCGGGCTGTTTGCAGTCCGGGAAAATAGGCTTTTTGAGCCTAAAAAATTGGGTATTCACACCTATGAAAAAGGGTGTTCCATTTGAATGGGATGAAGCATGTAGTAATGCTTGTAAAAACATTAAGTCATATTTGATGAATCCACCTATGCTTATGGCTCCAATACAAGGGCGTCCTCTTATCTTATATATTGCTGCTCAAGAATGCTCTTTGGGAGTATTATTAGCACAAGAAAATGATGAAGGAAAGGAGAACGCAGTCTATTATCTCAGTAGAATGCTAACTGGTGCTGAGTTGAACTATTCGCCAATTGAAAAGATGTGTTTGGCACTAATGTTTGCTATAAAGAAACTGAGGCATTACTTGCAGGCTCATTCAGTTCGGTTGATTTCAAGTGCTGATCCCATCAAATATTTGATGGCCAAACCATTTTTATCTGGAAGACCAGGAAAATGGGCTTTATTACTTTAAGAGCAACAAAATGGCAAGCTCTTGCTGATTTTCTTGCAAACCATCCTATTCCTAATAGTTGGAAGTTCTCTAAAGCGTTGCTGAATGAAGAAGTTTTCCTTGTTGAAGTCCCACAACCCTGGAGAATATTTTTTGATGGTGCATCAAGTAAAATGGGTGAAGGAGTTGGGGTTTTTTTCATCACTATAGAAGGAGAAATCTTAGCTTTCGCATTTAACTTAGTCGAGAGGTGCTCAAATAATGTGGCGAAATATCAGGCTTTGATACTTAGCCTAGAAATGGCGATTGACATGGAAATATCTAACTTGAGGATATTTGGAGATGCAAAATTGGTTATCAATCAAGTACTTTCCTTGTATGAAGTACAAAAGCCAAAGTTATTACTTTACTTCAACTATGCTGCTAAGCTTCTCTCTCAGTTTGACAGTACTTCCATCAAGCACGTATTGTGAAAAGAAAATCACTAAGCTGATTCTTTAGAGAATTTGGCATCAACTCTAGCATTGCTTGATTTAGAAGTAAAGGTGCCAATATGTAAAAGATGGGTAATACTGCCTATGTTGCATGTTAAACTTGAGGAGGTAGATGTTGTCTCTGTTTATGAAATTAATAAAGAAGATTAGGGACAACCTCTCGTCAATTATCTAAAGCATGAAAAATTGCCATATGATCTAAGGAAGAAAGCTGAAATAAGATGTTGGGCTTCTTGCTTCATAAAATTCAAAGATACACTTTATCGTCGCTCTTTCGATGGAGTCTTCCTACGCTGCCTTGGGGACGAAGAAGCTATCAAAGCTTTAGAAGAAGCACATTTAGGTGTTTGTGGTGCGCATCAATATAGGCCAAAGATGCACTTTCAGATTAAAAGGATGAGGTACTATTGGCCAATAATGGTAACTAATTGCATGAATTACACTAAAAGATGTCAAGAGTGTCAATTACACACAAACTTAATTCATCAACCGCCTAAACCACTTCACCCAATAATAGCATCATGGCCTTTTGAAGCTTGGAGATCGGATGTTGTAGAACCACTTCCAAAAAGTTCAAGTGGCCACCTATACATTCTTGTCGCTACTTATTATTTCTCAAAATGGGTCGAAACTGCTCCATACAAAGAAATCAAGAAGGAGACTGTAGTGAGCTTTATTAGAACAAACATCATTTATTGTTTTGGTGTGCCTCGATACATTATAATTGATAATGGGAGTTCTATAATAAAGCTATGGACAAGTTGTGTGAGCAATTCAAATTTAAGCAACATAATTTGTCCATGTATAATGCACCAGCAAACAGGCTTGCAGAGGCATTCAACAAGACTCCGAGCAAACGTCTCAAGAAGATAGTCAATTGATAAAAAAAGGATTGGCACGAAAGGTTAGGGGAAGCACTATGGGCTTATTGAACTACATATAGGAGATCAACTCAAGCAACATCTAGACCCCAATTCGACATAGGGTATAGTCAATAAACTCAAAATTTGTCAATCTAAGTCCAGTCCATCCTGCACTTTATCAACTGTAAAGCTTGGCTCATTCGGCACTGTGCATTCTTTAAGCCCGGTTCATCTAGCAAAATCACCAAACTAACTTTTAAACTAAAGACCAGTTCAGCTGACACACTTGTAAGCCCACTCTAAGAGTGGCATCCTCAAAACCTTACCATCTTGATCGATGGTGGAATTTTGTGCACCTTAATCCCCATTGTTGATTATGATTTCAGCACAAGCTCTAGGAAATTTTGCTATGGTTCCAACGACGTGAGAATCAGCTCGATTAGATGTTGTTTGGGCCTCGAACAGACTCTTGGAAGTTTAAAACCCAAAAACAAAGGGGCAGGGCATTTTGGTAATTAGCCAAGATCGACATCGGCTAGCCCAGCGGTGGCACCGATCAGCCCAGCGCCGATGCCAATGAAGACATCATCAGCACCTGAAGGGAGGTGGTCGGCACCGATTAGACTAGATCAACCACCCCCCTTTGCTTATAAAAGGCACACTTCCGCCTTATTTCATCTCACCTCTTATCTCTTAATTGAGCACTTCTCAAGCATCAACAATTCTCACTCTCACTTTTATGATTCCTCGACCATAAAGTGTGACTTTGCTCATCTTCCTTAGTTGAGTTTAAAGCCCGACTAGGCTCTCAAAATTCGATCCTTTTGACTTTCAGTCACACTTTGACCTTCCTTGGGCTAAAGCTACTAATTAGGTGATTCATTATTAATTCTAGCAATTAATTAATAATTCATCATTTAACAATATTATAAGACTATAATATGGATCCTCGTGGCCTCCCTTAGCATATATTTGGAGGAAGACTCGACATCTTTGGTCGATAAATCATTATGGAGCTCTTATCCGGACGGGTCACAAATACGGGGATATAACTCCTTAAACTCAAACTTTGTCAATTAAGCTCAGTTTGCCCGGCACTTTATCAAATGTCAAGCCCGGTCCGTCTGGCACTATGCATGCTTTAAGCCCAATTCGTTCGATAGACTAAGCCTGGTCCATCCGGTAAAATCACAAAACTACTTTTCAAACTAAAGCCCAGTCTAGCCAGTAAACCAATAAGCCCACTCTAAAGGGTGGATCCTCAGAACCCTACCATTTTAATCGATGGTAGAACTTCATGCACCCTGATCCTCATACAAACGAGGTACGAGGGCATACCTACAAATTTTAGCCTACGTAGTGTGCCCTCGATCGAACCGACCGGTCAGGACTTAGGGGAATGTGTTGCGTGACCATGAATCCTCGATGAATGAGGCTAGAGTCGGCTTCCCTTTGAATTACACACCTTTATTTCATTTTCTTACTTTTAATGCACTTTGTTCAAGATATGCCCATGCATTATTAGTATGTTCAGGTATTGATAATCTGACATTCATGCAAAACAACTATTTTTGACTTTCAATTACACCCGAACTTTTGATCTATACGTAATTAAGCTAAAAACCTAGTCCCCAAACCCAATGATTTGAGGCTAGTGCATTTCATCCATTGTGGCACAGTAAAGGGAGTCAATTATGGGGTTTTTACCTTATATTTTCCTTGCAAACAAAAACAAATTAAGGTGGTGACTCTAACACACCACACACAGTCAAAGCACTGAAAAGAGCCAAACCAACATCACTTAAAGCACTAAACAGAGCCATAAAATTGATAAATTAGTAATCAGATCAATTAATCAAACAACTAGTCAGAACAGGACTAAGTTAAACAGAACATGAAGGAACCGTAGTGGCTCCACCTAGTTTTCTATGACAAACCGGCCAATGGGCTCATTTAGTCGAATTCCATCATTTGTATCTTTCTCATGGCGATCGGGAGAGGGCTAACAAGTTGGCGATTTCGCTGGGGACCTTAAAACATTTTTCAAACTAAAAAATGTACTCAAAGGATTATGGAGTAGGTTTCATATCTCCATTTTGGCTCTAATCAAAAGTCACCCTGCATACATTCAGATGCATCATTTGGGATCCTTTCCCATCATTAGAATTAAGCAAACCGAGGTTCTATCATCACTTTGGGCAATCTTCTTTAGGGCTATCTCGGGTCGAGAAAGCTGCTCACTTATCCAGCTAACCTTCATTCTTTACGGTAGGGTAATGGGTCTGGCAATACCAATCATTTCATTTGATATGACTTGGTCAAATGACGAGGTATATACCAGCTTAGCGGATGGGACCCTCAAACCAATCCACCAAAAGCATGTAAAGACCATAGATCCGATCCCTACGATTATATGCACCCTACATCATGAAACCATTTTGGCATAACATTCATGTACTCACACATTGCATGTTATAGACCAAGAGTCATAAACCAACCAGTGTTAACCCAAACACCAACCAATGGTAACCTAAACACCATCCAGTGGTAAACTAAACACCAACCAGTGGTCAACCAAACACCATCTGGTGGTAACCTAAACAACAACCAGTGGTCAAACCATACACCAACCAGTGGTTAACCAAACACCATCCAGTGGTAACCTAAACACTAACCAGTGGTCAAACCATACACCAACGAGTGGTCAACCAAACACCATCCAGTGGTAACTTAAACACTAACTAGTGGTCAACCAAACACCAACTAGTGATTAACCTAAACACTATCATATTACTAAACCCTCAAACCTAACCCGAGCACCACCATTCCTCAAACTGGGGTTAATGCCCGGGTCATGCCATCAAATCTTGGCTCATGCGTTGCTTCCTTCGATCCGAAAGCCTCAAACCTAAACTGAGCCTCGAATACTAGAAAGCCTCAAAACCTGATCTGAACACCCTCTGATTATCAAACAAAGCCTCAAACCTTACCTGAGCACCTTAGACTATCCAAAAGCCTCAAACCCAACCTGAGCACCTCAAATTACTAAAAAGCCTTAAATCAGACCTAAGCACCTCTGTTTCCAAAATAGAGGGTAATGCTAGAGTCATGCTCTCAAATATTGGCTCGTGCATTGCTTCCTCCTATCACTAAAAGCCTCAAGCCTGACCTGAGCACGTCAGACTACCCAAAGCCCCAAACCTAGCCTGAGCACCTCAGACTATCTAAAAGCCTCAAACCTAAACTGAGCACTTCAAATACTAGAAATCCTTAAAACCTAATTTGAGCACCCTCTAATTATCATATAAAGCCTTAAACCTTACCTGAGCACCTTCATTTCCCAAACTAGGGGCAATGCCCGATAAAGCCTTTAAATCTTGGCTCTAACATTGCTTTCCACTACTTCTAAAAGCCTCAAACCCTGACCTGAGCACCCTATATCACCGTATGGCCTCAAACTCTGACCTACACCATCAAAAGGCCAAAACTTTGACTTGAGCCACCAAAAAGCCTCAAACTCCTACCTGAGCCACCCAAAAAGCCTTAAACCCGACCTGAGCACCACAGATTACCAAAGCCTCAAATCTGACCTGAGCACCTTAGATTACAAAAAGCCTCAATCCTGACCTGAGCACCTCAGATTACTAAAGCCTGAAACTAGGGTTGAGCACCTCTATTCCCTAAATTGGGGGCAAAGCCTCGATCCAAGCCTCAAACCTGACCAAGGCACCTCAAATTACCAAAGCCTTATATCAGACCTAAGCACTTCCATTTCCCAATTTGGGGGCAATGCCCTAATTGAAAGCCTCAACTAATGATATAGGCATTGCCATCCAAAATTTCCAAACCTCAAAGCTGACCTGGGTACACTTCAGGCCTTGATCCTATCGTGAGCATTACTAGACTCCTTAAAACCTCAAATCTGACCTGACTGCACTTCGAATCTCGAACATTGACCTAAGTCCACCTAGATCCTGAAATTTGAATTGAGCAATGTCGAATCACCAAAAGCCTCAAATGTTGACTTGAGCTACCAAATACTGATCCAAGCCTCAAACTCTGACTAAGCCACCAAAAAGCTTCAACCTAATCCAAGAACCTCAACTGGGGGCATTCTCCCCAAACCCAAGCCTCGAACCTGACTCGAGCATACTAATTATGAAAAACCTCAAGTCTAACCTGAGTACATCCAAAACCTCAAGCCTAACCTGAGTAAAATGCCCCTCAAACACTGACCTGAGAAACATCAACTTGCCTAACCTAAGTGCATGCTTTTACTATGACCAAAGTAAACATTGACTTTCTTTTTTTTCTATTCTATAATTGGTGATGGAAGCAGACTTTATCACCTTGATTTGACCTACCCAAGAAATTGCCAAATCCTCTATAATTCAACCAAGACTAAACATTAATATAAACCTTATTCCCCAACATTATCCTAAGAGACAAAAAAACAACCTTGATTCTTTGAGAACTAGTATAGCTAAGCACTTTCCTTTAACCCAAATCTTCAAATCTGACCTGAGCACTATAAAATTACTTCCTCCAAGTTGCATGCTTTAATATGACTAAAGCAAACTAAAAAATTCTTTCATCTCCCCTCTTAACCCAGATGGAAACAAACCCTATCAAACTAAGCACCTATTCAGAATTGATCCTTGGAAGAGGTCGTAGAGCAGTGCCCAGTATCCATTAAGTCTAAGTCTGAGTCTGAGTCTCAAATAGAAAGTGAGTCAAAGTTCAGTTCCATAGAGCCTATCTTTTTTCTTTATTTTTATCAGATCATACTAGTCTTTTTGTCAAACATGGCATAGATGCCAATCAGGGTTCTTTTATAATGAAAGGTGTCACTTTCCTTGTTACAACTTTCTCCAGCCAGAGTGAGATTCTTGAAAAAAATAATGATAAATAAATAAATATTTGCACTGAATCAGAATCCAACATATGTTTGTGCGTCATGGTCAGCACGGGGTTGATAAAGCTCATTGGACAGTATCCAGACTCCTTCATAGTGAAGTAAAACTAGAAATTGCTTCCACTTGTGGATAAATCAAGCCAATCGAGAAGAAAACTTTGAAAATAGAGGTCGAAGAACTCTTTGAGAATTAGGACGGAGGACCTTTATCAGAATGCCAACTAGGGCAATGCCTCCTCCACCGACTCATGGGACAGAAATAATCCCCTATGTCAATAAGAAGAAAGCTGGTAGCCCAATAGAATAGGCTCAAAAGTGCCACGACAAGTTAAAAAGAAGACTTGAAGCCCTTGATCAAGACTATGAGTAGGGTTCTTATACTCAAGAAAATTAGAATTTTTATACACGAAAGCCAAGGTAAAATCAGGCCAAATCAGGCAAATCCTCCACATCTTGAAGATGATTCTCTTCGAGGGCATTGTCATCCAGTCAGATGTAGATGATAACAAATTTACAAACCCTTATGATTTGGATTAGCCAAAGAGTTACTTTGTCGCCGTTAAGCTAAACTATGGTGACCTGACTCAAAAATATATTCACTAAAGTATGAGATACATAGGTAGCCAATCTGTGGGTACAGTCTCAACAATAATAAAAATACATTTTGCCTTTCCTTTAATGAAAATTCTAGATTTTTTATGCCAATTAATGAAAAAAAGCAAAAATCAAAACAAATAAGCTAATTTGAAAACCTGCAAGGGTAGGTAGCTTAGGCAAAATCAAAAGCTCGGTAAGTTGAAAACCAAAAAAGGGCGGCTTAGGCAAAAGTAAGGGTAGTTTGGCAAGTCGAAAAGTCGAAAGGGTAGCTTAGGCATAAAGCAGCAATCTCATAAAGGGTAAACTGAGAATCCTTTCATAAAATGTGTCAAAATGATTTCCCTCTTACATGTCTCTAAAGTAGTACAAGTCATGGAAAAGAATATCACAAAAGTCCTATCATCTAGGCATCCATCCCTTATCCTTAACCTGTGTCAAGTATAGTGTAGGTCATAACATGTTGAAAACCCTACAAAAATATAGACTGATGCATCCACTCACAGACAAGATCTAAAATCAAACATGGGTCAAGATACAAAAGTCAAAATCTAACTCGATAGGTCAAAATGCACTTTAGATCTGGAAAACCTATCTGCATCACCTTGGATGCATGTTTCTAGAGTCTTCTGAGTCATTCGAGTCTTTGAACACGATAGGGTCGAGAACTAACTTTGACGCCACCTTGCATCTACCCTCAATCTCTTGAGTTAGTTTTGCTTTACGACTTCTCTCATGGTCTCTATACTCTAAAATCCAGCCTTCTCCAAAAGCATGATCACACCTTACACCAGAACCTAAAAAATAGGCATTCACATGCAAACCCATCCTAAGATTAGATAGACTTAGTTGTACCTATCTTTAACTCCCTGGGCTTTTTGAAAGCATGCCAATCCAACCAGAAACCCAAACCCAAATTCAGAAATGGCTACCTAAAGTAAAATTAGACCTTGCAGTTCACAGATCGGACAGACTTAGCTGTACCAGTCATCAACTCCCTAGCGTTCTTGAAAGCATGCTAATCCAACCAGAAAACTAGAGCTAAATTCAAAAATGGCTACCTAATGCAAAATCAAACCTTGCACTAGGATCCAGAAGATAGGCACCCACATGCAAACAATTTTAACCATAAGACGGACCCAGCTGTACTCATCAGATAGACATAGCTGTACTTATTAGGCAGACCCAATTGTTACCACTAGATGAACTCATTTGTACCTACCAAATAGACTCAATTGGATTCACCTTAAGCCTTGAGCATCATTTTAAGCGCTATCCTTGGGCATCATTACAAACCTCATCTTTAAGCTCCCTTTTCCAAAATATCAAAGCCTTAGGTGTTGACTAGAGCGTTTATCCAGCCTCATTTAAAGCAAAATGAGACATCGCACCAGAATCTAGAAAATAGGTACCCACGTGCAGACTATCTTAACAGTCAGACATACCCAACTATACCCATTTTTGAGATCAGACAAACTCAATTCTACCCACCTTTATGTCCAACCTTGCTTGAACCAGAATCAAACATTATATGAGGATCCAAAAGATAAGAACTCATGCGTAAACTATCCTATCCATCATATAGATCCAGCTGAACCTATCTCCAACACCTAGCCTTTTCCCAAAAATCCATAACCTGAGAAAAAAATTTAAGCCAGTTCAGAATGGTTCACCGCATTCACTACATGCATACTATTTTATGTACTAACCATGACTCTTAGGTCAATAATCAAAATGAATCAGGACAATCCATGTAATAGCAAGAATGAATAGGGCAGTCAGTGTGAAAATCAAAATTAGGTAGTCAGTGCAAACTATCCATAACAAGGAAATCAATGCCAAGGTCAGAAAACTAATGCAATCCAGTGCAATCAATCAAGGCAGTTAATGCCAAAATAAAAAAATTAGGGTAGTCAGTGCCAAAATTAGAAAGCTAGGGTAGTCAGTTCCACAACCAAAAAATTTATATAATTCAGCGCAATTCCGTGCAGACCATCCATAATAGGGCAATAAGTGCCAAGGTCAGAAAACTAACGCAATCCAGTGCAACTAGACAAGAACAAGCAATCGGTGTTACTAGACATGAATAGGCAATCAGTGTAACTAGTATAAAAATAGGCAATCAGTGCAATTAGATAAAGAATAGACATTCAGTGCAACCACTATAAAACAGGTAATCAGTGCAACCAGATAAAGAATAGGCATTTAGTACAATCACTCCAAAATAGACATCCAATGCATCCAGTCACAAATAGGGCAATCAATGCCAAGAACAAGGTAGTCAGCGCAAGAACATTCATAACAGGGCGATAAGTGCCAAAATAGTGCAAATTCATCACATAATAAGGCGATCAACACAAAAAAACTAAAGAATAGGGTGGTCAACGCTAAAACATTCAAAATAGGGAAATTAGTACCACCTGACTCAAAATAGAACTATTAGCACCATTTTATCCAAAATAGGGCAATCAACGCCAACTCAATAAAACAGGGCTATCAGTGCCAATTTATTCAAAATAGGGCGATCAATGCCAAAAAACTCAAGAATAAGGCTGTTAGCTCCAAAACATTCAAAGTAGGGTGATAAGCACCAAAACACTCACAATAGGGTGGCCAACGCCACAACATCCAACAAACAGGGCGACCAATGCCAACGCACACACAATAGGGCAATCAGTGCCATTTAACTCAAAATAAGGTTATCAGTGCCGAAACACTCGTAACAGGGCAGTCAATGCACACTCAACCATTGTGAAAGCATTTAGAAAGCATATGGAATTGTAAGATTTCCTCATATGAAAAGAAAAGAATAGGTACTTGAAAATTATAAGAATTTACTTTCATAATTGCTAAAACTATGGTATATGTGAATGAATTTTGGCCTGATCAACCAATATTCTTCTACAATGCTAAGGTTATATGCAAGGATGATACAAAAAAAAGAAAAAGATACAAACTAAAGGATTTGAGACTGTAACAGACTGATTTTCTTTTAGTGTCGGTAATAGTGATTTACCGGTCTGTGAATAGTACCATCGGTCCGGGACTTGGTATTATTTTAGTCCGGAAAAATTACGATGCATAGTTAATATTTTCTTTACTATTTTTGG
>CANUEP010289355.1:0-113893 GCA_947857235.1 Jatropha podagrica | reverse complement strand
CCCCCCCCCCCCCCCCCCCCCCCCTCTCTCTCTCTCTCTCTCTCTCTCAAAACATGTTTGCAATGAATTGAAAAGATAGTAGGACTTGCAAAATGCAGAACAGTTCGGCCAGCATGAGGCCACATGCACAAGTTGACATATGAAGCTTGGCTCCTATTTGCCTGTCCTTTGTTAATTTAAAAAAAATATATATACATAAAAGAAAGAAAGAAAGATAAACTGGTAATCCTGATTTTACACCTGTCAATGCCTACTTCGTTCATTTAAGTAGAAAATATCTTGTAGAAAACCAAATTGCTAGGAAGCTTCCAAATCAAATAATTTGATCATTTAAGTAGTAATATCTTGTAAAAAACCAAAGTTAATAACATCCAACACATGACAGATGACATCAGTGTCTAAAGAATCAATATTGGAATTGGAGGTCCAAATTCAACTCATTTCTTTCAGATTCGTTATTAACTATTTGGACAAACCAAAATCATATCAATGCAACAAATCTCAAAGAAGTTGAGTACTTACCAGAGGGACCACTTTGATATCCACCACCACGACCCATGTAACGACCATGAGGACGATCATCAGGATACCCAGGCCTACCCCCCATCTCACGTTCATATCCACCAGCATAATCATATCCAAACCTACACATCAGAGATCATGTTTTACTACACTGACCAAATTTTGAAGGGCCAAATTTAAAAAAATAAATAAATAAAATAAAAGCCAAGAAAGGCCAAAACAAAAAATAATTCTATAGACTAATGTAAGGAAATGTTCTATAAATAGCTAAAACAGGTCAATGACTAGCACTTCAATGCCATTAACTAAAGTAGCGTCAATATGCAAAAAATTGACAAAAAAAACACACTGACACTACCAAAATGAAGTGTAATCCAACCACCCACATAATACTGCGATATCAACCTGTCAAATGCTCATAAGAATTATTACAATCAAATTAATCCATGCAAATATGTCAAATTAAGGCTAAAGTTCAATTGCAACAAACCTATATCAAAGACACTTCCATGAAACATCTGACCAGAACTTAAATCCAACACCAGATAGGTAATGTTATGTAGACTGACTGGATAAACAGAAATGAAACAAAGAATTTCCAGTGTCCTCTTCAATGGTCTTTCCTATCTTACTCATTCGTGGGTAATTTGATGCTGGAAACTGTAAAACATTTCTTTCTTTTGGACATGTAGTAATGATAGCATGCAAATTTAGTGACTCAGTCATACTTCATAATTCTGCATTCTGCATTAATCATCCCTAGATATTGCAATAGCGCATATTTCCATGTTATAGGCAAGTCCTAAATTTTAAATTTGGCAAAATTTACGGTTAAGGTAGTGTTTAGAACAAATCCATATGGAATTCATTTCATTTGCTTTCATTAAAAAATTCAGTTGAAAATAAATTTTCATATTTGGATTAACTATATAGCTTCACAAACTTGTAGTTGGAATTAGCGAGTGTTAGCAGCTTATACTCTCTTTAAGTTTTGAGTTCACTTTCAAACTCCAACATGAAAATGTAGAATTCTATGTGAAATTTGGTCCAAGTATAACCAATACCATAGAATTAAACTAGAATTAAATTAGGATTTGTAAACAAATTCCATAAAATTTATGGAATTCATTCATAGATTCTGATAGGGAGAGTTCATATAATCTTTGCACGATAATCTACTTGATACTGATGGTCTTCTTTAAATCTACGGTTAAGTTGGCAATCCTCTCTAAATTTAAGGTTTACCTTGATTGAATTAGCAGCATATTCGCACAATAAAATCTACTGTGGCAATTAGTAGCATATTCGCACAATAAAATAAAAGCAGTAAGAGCTCCAAAGCCCTTCACCAAATTACTTAAATAAGCAGACAATTTACGAATAAAAGCAACACAGAAAAATCATTGATCAAGCTAGAACAGTTATCAAATTTCCTGAAAACACAAAAAAAAAAAAAAACAATCAACCAATCAAAATTATCACGCAAAGCTCACTCACCTTCTATCGCCAGGTCCAAATCCACCTCTAGGGCTACCTCTCCTCCCTTCATACCCTCCGTCCTCTCTCCTTGACCTCTTATAGGGTGGCGACCTCCTTGGGGGCGGCGAATGTCTCCTATCTCTGTAAGGCAACGGAGGAGGGCTCAAACTATTCCTCCTTTTATACTCTCTCTCCCTCTCCCTGGGCGGAGGAGACCGATTCCTATCGTAGTAATCACGTCGATTTGGTGGCCTATCGAATTCTCTGTCTCTGGAGTCTCTGTCGCGTCGTCGGGCAGCGTTTTGTGGAGGAGGAGGCGGAGGAGGAGGCGGCGGAGACGACTGAGGGTCGTCGGCAGTTGAGGATTTCTCCTTGCGATCTCGGTCGCGGCCCCGACGGTCGAGAGAATCGAGAGGCATGTTAATGACTTCAGCCATTTTGAGTTTGTGGGATTTGTTTGTTTCGGTTATGAGGTTGAATTTTGGGAGATTTTTGGCGAAACCCTAGAAATTAGAGAAGGCAATAAGAACAAGAAGAAGAAAAGAGCGAAGGATAATAAAATTAGAAGGTTCGCGTGATTTTATTTAGTGTAAAATTATTTTATATATAAAACCTATAACTCTTTTATTAATTAATAATAATCATATACTCTTCTTTTCATACAATTAGGTAGTATATATGTAATCTTTTAAATGAAAAAACAACAGAAATAATATTAAAAAAAATGATTAAATCCTAAATAAATCCAATATGGATATATAAAATTTATTGAAAGAAAAATTATCTTATAAGCTTGTGATACTCTAACCGAATCTCATATCCATTAAATATAAAATGTGAGTGAAGCGTATAAAAAAAACAAACATTAGACTAATAAGAGAATTTTTAAATTATTTAATTAATTATAATCTAAAAATAAAATTATCCGAACCCGAAAGTAAAAATATCTCACAATACATATTTTCTTTGTGTTAAAATAACATTCTCGTGATGCATAGTAATAATTTGTACAGTCATTACAAGCTTAGAATACTAAAAAAAGTTGGTAAAAAGAAGACAAATAAACATTTACTATAGATGACTTTTGTTTACCAATGAGTTTGATGAGCGGGTGAAAATCAACATTTGTGGTTCGTATTTATTTTTATTAATTAAAAGTATTTAGTAAATTTAACAGTTAAAATAATATTTTAATTAAGTTATAAATTATAACTAAAATACTTTAAAATTTATATTTTCAATTATTAATTTTTGAACTATTAAACTATTTGGGTTTGACAAAAAAAAAATGAACCATATCGATTAGATATTTTTAGATTCAATCGCATATCATTTAGTTAAAGATAATGGTTGGATTTCATATATATCTAACTAATTTATTTTAATATCCAAAATAAATTAGTTATAATGATTTATTAGTTTTTCTTGTTTTATTAATTATATAATGATTTTAGAATTAAATTTGTATAAACCTCATTTATATCACATCTACATACTAAATCGATGAAAGTATGAATTTTTATCAAAATAAATATATTTTTAGCCTAACAAAAGTAAAAATAATTTTTGAAAAATTAATATTTTTATAAATTTAATCTAATAAATGAGGCCATGAATATGATATAAATAATTTTTAATAAGTATTTTTACTATAATATTTTGAGGAGCATAAACTAGCAAAAACGGCAAATCTAATAAATATAAAAAGAAATACTAAAAGCTATGAAGTAAAATTAAAAGCATAAGATTAAGAACAAAATACAAGAAATAAAAAAAAAAATAGCCCTTCATATCTAAAGTTTATTTAGAAAAAATAGGAAAAAAAATGCAAAAATAATAAAAAGGAATACTCTATTTATTTATTTTATTATGCTAAGTTATAAAAAAATTTTAACTTATAAATTTTAAGGGTTATTACTATATAGTCCTTTAGTTTTATTCAAATACATTAACAAGGATCTTAATTTTTTAAATTATACCATTTAATTCTAACATAATTGCTCAATTATACTAGTGATTACGCCCTATTAAAAATATTTTAATTACTGTATAGCTCTTATCATGATTGAAAATTGTTTAATTGTCTTTCTCAGAAGAATGAACGAAATGTAATCAAATTGAATTTGGGACTGCTACTCAAAATCTTAATGAAAGAATGAAATTGTTATCTCGTGTTTGCTTTTCGCGAAAAAACAAATAAGTATATCAATTTTCATTATTTTACATTATAACAGTCCTACATAGTAATTTTCATTAACGGTATTTTTCACGTTTTAGAACCATTAGATCTAATAGTACAAAATATTATAATATATGGACTAAATAGTAATTTGATAAAAACATTGGGATTATATAATAATTACCGCTAAATTTTTTCACCCTAATCCATGAAATTGACTGCCATTCGTATTCAGGCCTTTGGAGCAACTTAAATATGGTAAAATCCTCGTCTACTTCTTCTGTTAAAAAGCATCAGTCACAACTTGTTTTGGATCTAACAAAAACATTTCTTATTTCCCACACCAAACCTTTGAAGCAATTCAAATATGGCAATTTCTCCACTCAAAACTCGTACCAGATTACCCTAACTGTGTAATTTAATCTCTGAACAATCCATTTAATTTAATTTTCCTTTTTCTTTTCTATTTATCGTTGTTTTTTGGACGTTATATATTTGATTTAAATATAGATAGATTTGTATAAATGGAGAAGAGTTTCAGTGCTGAAGATCTGTCTACTATTGGAGGAATAGCTACCGTTTCGCTTCTTCATTCGTTCATTCCTACGCATTGGCTTCCTTTCTCCATTGTTGGGCGTGCACAGAAATGGACTCTCTCGAGAACCCTCCTTGTCAGTATGTGCTCACCTTCTCTCTCTATTGATGTGCGTGGCAATTTGGATCTGGCCCTAAATGGCAAAAAATATTTACTGGGTTTCATAGAGTTTTGAAGTTTGGTGTAATTTGAACCTGAATAAAATGCAATTATTTGTGGGGAATTTTTTTGGGGTCTATAAGATTAGAGAACCTCGTTTCAATGAAGTGGAATTTTCTGCTTTGCTTGGTTTAGGGAAGTGCTTCCTTATTTTGTTCCAGTTTTACGATGTGCATATTTTAGCTTTGTTCCAGTCTGGGAGTTCATCGATGAGCATGACCTCATAGGTATGCATTTAGTATATGTATGGAATATTAAACTTAATCTGTTTCTGTTGGATTTTGTGTGGGATGTTTTATTCTGTTTTAAGCTGATTGATTGTGTTGATATCCAAATGCTCTTTGATTCATTGGTTTCTAATTGGATTAATGCTAATCTGGGTAATCTGATCTAATTCTGTGACTTCAACATTCTACTAGATCATGCTGTTGCTAATTGATTAAGTTCATCAAATATTTGGCACATTATTGGGCCAGGCTATTGTTTATGAATTGGTTCACTGGGGAGACTGGAATAGGAAGCTAATTTTGCATTGTAATCTCAAAGTTTTGTGCATATAGAGCAAAAACATATTCTTCAATAACTTCTTTCTCCTCTTTATACAGCGGCTTTTGGGGCAGTTCTGCATGTGATATCCACTTCGCTTCTTGGGATAACAGCAATCACCATGGCAAACACTATTGCTGGGGAAGAAACGGTGCACAAGCTTGCATCACTTCTTCTCATAATTCTCGGTGGTAGTTATGTATTACTTTTTCTTTCTGGGAAGGGTGGTGGACACAGTCATTCGCACAACCAACCCATGGAAAAAATGGCTGTTGCAGGGCTTGTCCTTGTACCTGCATTATCCCCTTGTGCAACTACACTTCCTGTTTTCCTTGCTGTTGGTAATTCATCCTCCATGATGGTGCTTGCTATCATAGTGCTGCTATTCAGGTATTAATTAAAGCCATAACTCTGAATTTGGTAGTTATTACCTATTCAATCATCCTTGTCTTTTGGAGATTTACACTTTGAAGTAAAGGCGTTCTGCATTTAATTTTGGATGTTGCCTAAAAGCTTCCCCTTGGCTGACCAGTGAATATATTTTGAGCCAAATCTGTCTCTGAGTTTGTAGATTTTCCAGTCTGTATTAATCACTGCTGGATGTACAATGACACTCATTTTTTACTTACATTTTCTTGGTTGGAAGGCAACATTACATTGAAATTACCCCAGCCTATATTGAAACCATATCCAAGTGGCTTGTCCAGATGATGCATCTCTTCTAAAAGCAGACTTGTTATTTTAAATTAATTAAGTTAACTACACTTTTGATTTGCTACTTTTCCTCTTTTTCTTTGTTTATTTATTTAGATTAATTTGGCTATGATTGGGATTGGAATTTGAATTTAAAACCTCATAGCTCTGGAGATTACAAGCCAAATATTCGTTGGTACTATTTAGCTCTTTTCTGATAGTAAGAAAAAGTGAAAAATTCAACTGGGCAAATTTAGGAATGACATCCTAGCTAGTGGCTTCCTCAAGATCAGATCTGTTAAAAAACTAACTAGATTATTCTATATTTGGTCTAGTTAGTGGTTTGTTCTTCTCATCAATTAGAAGAACTCGCCACACTTGAATGTTAGATTGGCTGGATATTCCAGTCGACTAAGCAACCTTGTTGACTTGATTGTTTCTACCATCACTCAAAACATGCACGAAACTTGTTGCATAATGAAAAGGGTATGCAATATGGATAAACTAAATCCCTTTTTTGAAAATCATTTTCCACCATCTTGTGTGTTGTATTGTTTTGACACTGGTATTTGTTTGGCAGCACTATCACAGTGATGACATTACTCGTGGCTCTATCATTTTATGGTGCTAGTCAGCTGAAGTTTCACTGGGTGGAGAGGTATGACAAACTTCTCGTGGGTTCAGTTTTATGTTTGGTAGGAATCCTCACTTTGATTTTTCATGATCACGATCACGGTGGAGATAAAGCTTTCTCTGGAGATCATTCGCATAGGAAAATCATTGTTCTTTGAGAGTGCTCATAGTATGTTGGAGTTTGTATTTTGGTATATCTTAGTGTTTATAGGATACCCTCTTCTGGCTCAAGGAGGCTGTGGCTGTGACTATAAATTGTGCCTAAATGGGTTATTGATATTGTTTTGTTGATGTACATTCTGATTCTGATCCAATTAGTGCTTGTGTTGGTGAGTGTCGGCTCTTTAATGCATATATCATTGTCATAGTTGATATTACAGGTAATAGCTCTATTTGCCTTCCTGGAAGTAATGCACGGTTTACTCAAATTAATTTTAAACTTGCCCCAAAAAAGAATAAAAAGCCTATTTTTTAAAAGATAATAATCATTTATATTTTTTACTAATAAAAATTATTTAAGTAAGATTAGGAAAGAAAAATATTTAAAAATATAACAATAATTATTAAAAAAATAAAGTATTTTGTCTTTGAATTGAAAAATAATTACTGTTTGTAAGTAAAATAATAAATGAAAACATAATTTATTTTCTAAACGATACTTTCTACATTGGTAAAAGAGTAATGGATTAAATTATCTTTTAATTAATTCTCAATTAACTGAGGCAAAATTTAGTATAAATATTTAAATAAAAATAAAAATAGAATGGAATAAATAAATAAATAATTGAACCATTTTAATTCTAAAAAAAATGGGAGTAATCGATAAAATTATCTTTTAATTAATTGAGATAAAATTTAATATAAATATTTAAATTAGAGTAAACGTAGAATGATATCATCTTGATGAGATGGCTACGATTAAATATGAAGTATGGTCAAACGGTACTGATTTTAAGGCAAATGGAGAGCTGCACTATTATTTCTTTTTTTAATATTAGGAGCGAGGTAGTGTTCGTCCGACCGATCGAATGGCTTTAGCAACTGATTCTCGATAAAATCTTAGGGTTTCAAAATTTAAGAAAAAGAAAATGGCGGTGCTGAATTGGAAGCACCACACTCTCATCCAAGCGTTGATGACGCGAGGCCCACTTAAGGAGAATGAGTTCCAGAAGATCTTCACCGGCGTCACTGGGAAACACCCACGTAATAATTTGTCTTTCTCTCTTCTTTAATTTAATTGCACATTTACTCTATTGGGTCTGTTTTGGTTACTGATAATCCAGACTTATAAGCATTGTTGAATTTTCAGGCTCTTGTGAGCGGGATTTCAATGATTTCCTTCTAAAGATTAACAAGGAACTTTCCTATGTTCAAATGGAGCTTAGGATTTGCAGAAACCAAAATGATGGTGAAGTTTGTTATGGGCTTGTTAACAATGTTTCTGATGAACAATCTAAGCTTGGAACTAAATATTCTGTTCCCCAAATTGCTCTATATAAGGGTGTTGTAAGTTTTACTATAAACTTAATTACTTTTACTTATTTATGCACATGATATATGTTTTCTTTTTATTACTTAATTTCCTTTTTAAATTCGAGGTTTAGCTTATTCTATTTTGAAAGAGATTTGAATGCAAATATGTTTCTCACTTGGCCTTGGGATAAGCTTATAATGTTTAGAATTAAACACTGGAAATGTCACTTTGTTTGAAATATGTATACCATGCGCTTCGATTTATCTATGGCTGAGAATGATATCTTTATAAGAGATCAACTCTGTCGAATACACCTTTGACAGTTCAGGTAGCCCCTTCATGTCTTTTCATGTTTCTAGCTTGGCATTAACAATACTTTTCTAGCACTGAAGAAAATATACACTTACCGCTGGTTATACATTTTGTATTATGAATAAACAGCATGAGAGATATTTGACGTGTTGTTTGAATTGGGCTTTTATTACTATGCTAGTTTAGTTAAAATCACTTCTTTGTTGTGTTGTGTGCATCTTTCACTATTCCTTGATTTCTTGGGAGGAAGAAGCTGTTGTTGATATTTTCCTGCTTTTTGTGCACATTTATGTTCTGATGTCAATTATTATGGGATATAGTTTGTGTTGTTTATATTGTCCTTTTTGTTTCTACTTTGTTTATGTGCCAGATAGAAGCTGTAGTGCAGGATACCACAGCCCAAGGTAGCATATCGACAATTGATGCTCTCAACATACGGCTGGAGAGTCAGGTGTGAAAATTTTTCCCTGAGTTTCAGTCATTATTGATCTAATCCAGCAACTGGTGATAAATAATTATACTTAGTATTGTTGTTTACATTGTATTTCAGTCAGCTAATACAATCCAGGACATTTTATATTTGCAGAAGATTTCACAGAATCTTTTTTTCTATGACTGCTTTTCAGCTTAAAGATCGCAAGTTTCTTCTATGATTAGAGTTCATTAATAATTTGTTTCCATAAAGAAGGCTTTTGTTCATTACCCTAATATATGGTTTTGAAACAACAGGATAAATGAAAATTTTTTCAGAAGTTTGAATCTAAGGAAGAAGGAAGTCTTTGTTTGGAACAATTCATTTAGGCAAATCCTATTTTCTGATTTCTACTGATGTAATTCTTTTTACCTTTATTGTAATATGCATTTCAACTAGTTACTATTATGTATATTGAGGACACAACTGATATGCTTAAGTTCAGCAAATTATACTTTTCAGACCTCTAGATTGCAAGCCCTTTTTTTCTATTTTTTCAAAAAGTCACTGCTTTATATCTTGCAAGTCACTTGTTCTTTGCGATTCTTGGAGTTATACTTTACTTTTTCCTAGAAAAAAGCATTCATTGAAAGTTATATCATTGTGGTTTGTTTTACAAATTAGGAACATGCTCTTTCATTAATAGTAAGATTGCCAATAGTATTTTAGTGACAAAGGATTGCTGAATTTATGCACTTGCAGATTAAGCTAGTTTTGTAGGCAGACAAGTTTATGCTGGTTATATAATAGGACCAGAAACTTCATCGAACTTTTCTTCATTTTCTTGTATGCAGAGATATTCATATGTATATATTACCTTGGTCTATTTTCAGGTTCATGGTGGGGCAGGATCACAATCACAAGGTGGTTTATCTCAACTGCCTCCTGCGTTAAGGAATTTTTCTATGTCACAGAAAGAAAAGACTCTTGATGAACTTGTGCGCGATAAGTGGCTTTGTCACACCCCAGATGGTTACATTGGACTAGGCGTCAGATCCTACCTCGATTTACGAAGCTTATTTCATAATTCTGGCATTCCATCATGTGAAGTATGCAATGAGCCTGCAATAAAGGTTTTGTTGCTTTGCTTCTTAAATGCTTTTATCTTTGTTGTTGCCTAAAATTTCTAAGAAATTGTAGCATGTAGTTGATTACCACTTATTCAACCCAGTTGAACTACATGAATTAGCCCATTAATATGTACATTGCTCCTACTGCTTGCTGAGAAATCACAATTATTTGCAAGATGAGGTTGCCACTAGGAGGATTAAGTACATCAACATTCATGCAGCGTCAAAGCCGAATATGCACGCAGATTTGTGTAATTTTAGAAGTTAAATATCCTTGTACTCTCACCAGTTACCTTAAGATAAAAGTAATTCTATGCTTATTAAGTAACCCATGACTGCCACAGCAACTGGTCATAATTGGGGCCAACTGATGAATCCTTGTTTTTTATTCCTATCAAATCCATTGATTCTGTTCCAACTACTTCTGGCAGGCAAAAGTTTGCCAAAATGAAGGTTGTGCTCTTCGAATTCATCATTACTGCCTGAAGAAAAAACTTTCTCGAAGCAGGGTATCGGAATTTGAATCTCTTGATGATTTTTTTTTTCCTCAGATATCTAGCATCAAGTATTTTCTCATGTAAATAACTGGCAAAATTTTTGGCATTGCAGGGTAAAATAGTTTGTCCAACTTGTGGCATTCAATGGGATTGTGAAGTTCCCAGATGCGAAGCTGTAGAAGTAGAGGATGAGCCAAATGAACAAATTGAGAGCCAGCCACCTGCAGGATCCAAAAGAAAGAGGCATAAGGCAAACAGAAATACTGATGCAGATACTGTTGGATGCAGCTCATCTCAAGGATCACAATCTGTATCTGATTTGAGAAGAGTTACTCGGTCATCTGCTCGAACAAGGTGAAAGTAGCTCATTAGTGGTGGAAATTCTTGTATATTTTGCTCCAAACTTGTTTGGATAGATTTAACTAAGGGCAAAGCAGCTCTTTTTAGAAATATTCTTGTATATTTTTGCTCTAAACTTGTTTGGATAGATTTCACTAACAGTGGCGTTTAGGTTCTAGTATACACAAGATTGCTATGAACTTCCGATGCAAGGTAACCAGCAGAATTGCCATTATATATTAGATTAATGAGTAGATTCTAATTGTTGCATATTTTTGTGTAATTTTTATTGTTTGATGTAGAGATTATATGCTGGTTCAATTTTAAAGTGGAGATTATCATTTCTTCCAATCAAGAAGCCAAATGGCTAAGGAGTAAACATGGTGCCATTTTTATGAATTCATTGCATTATTTAGTTTAAATGATTGATGTGAATAGTTTGCTAAGTTATTTGTTATATTTACATCTGCATGATTATAATTCCATGTGTATGATTATTATTATTAATTGGTTGATTTTTGTTTTGGAATAACAAGAAAAAATAAAAACGATTGGCCCACTTTTGATATTGGATCAATCAAAATAAAGTATAGATATACCTTTTCTTATAGATTTTGGCAACACCATGTGTTGATCATCAGCATCCCATGTGTAAAGACACCAATAGATTCCTTAATATGATGCTACTTTTTTAGCTATCAAAATGATGCCAAAATCTCTCTTGCTATGTCATTGTCAAAAGATGGAAGGATTGAAGATCATAACCTGAAACCATCACATCTCTCTCTCTCTCTAAAAATGTCTACACTGCATCTCTTTTGCTTGTCCAGTTTTAGAGATAAAATTAATTGTTTTAGTAGCTATTAATTATTTAATATGTAAAATTTTAGAGTTCTTTTACTTGTTTTATTTTAAAAGTAAAAATTAATTATTTTAATAGTTATTAATTATTTAATACGTAAAATTTGTGCTTGCTTAATGCTAATAATTGGCTGTTTTAAGATAAAATTCCATTGCTGAGATTTTTATTTAATTTTAATGTTAAAGCATTGGGTATTAAAGAAATAACCATAAAATTAATTTAATCATTTGAAAATTGAACTAGAACTATAAATATATGTACATTTATACATTCTACCTATAAATTTCAAAACACCAGAAAAAAAAAAAATGATGACTTGATTACAAAATCTATGAATTCAAGATTGAATTATTTAATTGACATATCCCATGAGGTTTGATGTAACATTTCTTTGAAGAAAAATTTGATACAATTTTGTCACATTCCAAAATCTCCATTTTCTTGTGTTCTTTTGCAATCAATTACCTATTATTCAAGATTGAATTGTTTCATTTGACATTCTAACTCACTAACCTTGAAGTAGACATCTATTTAAGAGTAATGACTATTTTCAAGAATTAAAATAATTACTTATATGCAACTGACAACAGAATTAAAGTGGAGAAATATCATTATTTAAACATTAAAAAAGGGTAGGTGGGTCTTTATTGTTCTATAAACATTACTATAAGGAGTGAGTTTTGTATATGGATTTAATTATTATCAAATAGAAAACCCTAACAGCTTGTTTGAAAAAAATTAGCTGTTTTATCAGTATTTATGCAACTTTTCATAAAAAATTAAAACTAAAAGTTAAATATTATATGACTTAACTTTTTATAAAAATATCATTTTAATTTTTTAAAAATTTAATTTAAATATTATTTTACCAAGCTATAATTTTAAAATTATTATATTTTCTTTATTTTATTTTAGAGCAAGTGAAAACTGGATTTGAATATAAGATAAGAACAATTATGATTTATAAATGGAAAAAGAATGCAGAAAACAGATAATACATATGGAATATATAAATGTGTCCAAAATTTTATTGTCTTAAATTAAAAAGAAAAAAAAAAAGAGAAGCCAAAAGTAGGGTAAAGAGATAGATAAAGCTTTGTCCAAAAGGTGGCCACTTAAACCACAAAAAGAGATGCTTTCCCCATTTTTCTCCATTCATTGTGTTTGGTTAGTCATTACTTTGTTGCCTTTTAACTAAATCCACTTAATGCTTACTTTTCAAAAAATTTTATCATGTCACTGCAATTCAACTCTTATAATTATTTTGTTTTCCAAATTTATTTGTAAAAAAACAATTATTCAGCCCAAAAAGATAGTCTATTTTCCATTTTTTATTTGTCCCAAAATATAATTTATTTTTCTTTTTTTCATTGTAATTAATTATTAATTGTCTATTATATTCTTATTAAATTTTATCTTATTTTCAATAATCCTTATCAATTTTTATTTATTATTTCAATATAATAATTGCTCATGTGTTATTTAAAATAAACATAATTATAATATTTTACAAATAAAGTTATCATTTAGTTGTAATAAATATTATTTTCTTAATCTACGTGAAAATAAAGAGTGAACTGTCTTTTTATAACAGAGAAAGTAATGGGTTATGATTGTGCACAAATTATTTATATTAGTCCAACTAAAATCTTTTTTAAAGAAAAACTTTATTAAAGTCATAATAAATAATAAAAAAAGAGAATTAATGTTCATATAGTTTCTTCTTAATCATTATTTATATATATATGATATCTAATGATGTTTTCATTTATTTAGTTTTTCATATTTAATATTATATTACCGAAATGAAAATTTCATTTATGGAGTTATGTTTTTAACATTTGATCCCTTTAATTACTTATTTTATTATTCTGAAAACCTTATTTCACGTTAAATGTTATGTAATATTTAATGTTTAGTGACTCATATTATATATTATTATTATTTAGTCCCTCAAATTGATTATTGAATTATTATTGAGATTCTCACTTAACAATAAAAATATAAAGAGCTAAATAGTTTTAAACCTTGGGAATTTGTAGTAATTTTTTCAAACAGTAGGGATGAAGTAATAACTTTAGTTAAATCACAGGGACTACAGAGTAATTTATCCTTTCATAATGTAATAATAATACAGTTTATTTAGTCACGAAAGAAGCGCGTGGAAATGACGGGACCTGGAGGTTTCTTAATGGGGGTGGGGACTGGAATGAGGCGGGGTCCACTGTCTACAGCGGCACAGCGTGTAATGTGTCTGCGTTCTTCTTCCAGATTGCCTGTTGCATGGAGCAGCCCACAGCCTCCTCTCTCTCTCTCTCTCCTCGATCGGATTCTCTGCTCCTCTCCCTCTCTAGAAACGTCTCTCTTTCTCTCTCTAACCGAAGTTCGCTTCTTTCTGTAATGAACCAGAAACCAAAGGGAATAATTCTACTCAAAATCTGAGTCTCTAATTCCCTGAATTCCACGCTTATTATTACTATTTACTTCAATTTCTCAGGTCATATTATTTTCTCTTCACTTCACTTCTCTCCACTTCTAAATATAATAATCTATAGTAGATTTGGTGTTGTTAATTTTAGTTTTACTTTGTTTATTAATCTCATTTTAGTTGTTGATTGTTGTTTTTCAACTTCTTTTATTGATTTTAGTTTTGCGGTTTTGTTAATATTGTCTCTTTCTGGGTCTTATCTCATCTTTACTGTTTTCTGCTTTTTTTTTTTTGTTCATTTTGCAGATGTTTTGATTGATTCTACTGAGTTCTAGGCCTTGCTTTTAATCTCTTTTTATGCTATTTGTACTCCGTCTACTGATTTCACTTCTATCTTGAGGTGCTATGCAATTCTTCATCCCAGTCATCTCTCTTGATGACCTTTTTTTTTTTTTCCCTTTACTATCGTAGTTTTAATTAATAAATTTGGCAGAGATTGACGGTTGTATAATCTCCAAAGGTTTTATTATTATTATTATTATTATTATTATTATTAATATTATTATTATATGGTTTAATTATTTTTTACTCGAAGGAACTGGAGAGGTGGGGCGGAGGTTTGGTTTGGCAGTTGGAGTTTATAGGTTATGATAATCCAGAAATTGGTTATCTGGAGGTCTTTGCGTTTTGATGGCTCGTTTTGATACAGTGGTAGTGTGTGAACTTTGCAGCTTGTGTAGATGAATATTCATAGATATTCCCCTCTTCTCTTTTTGGGTTTTCTTCTTTTTAGGCTTATGTTTCGAAAATGTGGCAACTTTTGTGTTCTTGGTTCCCAGAGCATTTTGATTTAACATTAAGGATTAAGGATTAAAGATGAAGATTTGTTTTATGATTTCTCATTTTTTTACCCTTGCTTTAATGCTAGAAGTCTTGGTTTATGGATCTAGAAATTAAGATAGCTCGTTTAAAGTTTAAAACAATTGATCCAGTTAGTTCTCTTAGCATCATTACTGCTGCTTAGTTATAGTTGTAATTTGTGGTTGTTTATCTCCTATTAAGTGCATAAGGGAAAAGTAACATTAAAACTTGAGAGGAGCTGGATATATCAATATATATGTGTTTGAAGTTCCTTTGATTTTGATCTGTAATTGGCTAATTTTCAGGAAGAACCCCATGCGTTAAATTGTTGAATTAGTGGAATATTGAAACATTGGAAAATGGGGGCTGCGAGTTCAAAAATAGAAGAAGATAAGGCTTTGCAGCTTTGTCGTGAAAGGAAGAAATTTGTTAGGCAGGCTCTTGATGGCAGGTGCTCACTAGCAGCAGCTCATGTTGCATACGTCCAATCACTGAGAAATACAGGAACTGCTCTAAGAAAGTTCGTTGAAACTGAAGCTCCAATTGAATCTTCATTGTACACTTCCACTAATGCAACACCAGAGCCTCTTGCTTTAACTGAGAAGTCCATTTCACATTTCTCCATCTCCTCTCCGTCTTTATCACAACCAGTGGATGCAACTGAAAATCTTTCTCCATCCCCCTCTCCTCCCAGCTCTAGTCGGTTCCAAACAAATCACATGAAATTTAGGGGTTTTTCTTCCAAAAAGGTTGAAGAGAAGCCTCCTGTAGTTGTTACAGGCACTGTGACCTCGTCCAGTACCCCACAGAATACCACACCTCGTTCCACTGAAAAACCTGAAGCGTCACCATTTGAAGCTTCTTCAGTCCCACCAGCAACTCCACCATGGGATTACTTTGGACTTTTTCATCCAATTGACCATCAATTTTTTGTTCAAGAAGGAAAAGAAATGAAGCCAGCATTGGATAATGCTGATGATTTGAAGTGGCTTAGAGAAGAGGAAGGAATTCCTGAACTGGAAGATGAAGAAGAGAGACACTCATTTCATGCAAGTGAAGAATCTGGGGATTCAGAAGACGAGTTTGATGTCCCTCCTGGACATACTCTGGTTCAAAGTTTTGAGAATTTTAATAGGGTTCAGGATCATGTTGCACCTAATGCATCCCCAGCCATGCCTTCTGCTGGAAGTGTAGCTTCTGAAACTGAGTTATTGCATGGGGAGAAAAGTAACTCTCCTGATCTGTCATCATTGAGAACTCCATCCTCACAAGTGGCTGTTTCTTCTGACACAAAGAAAACTCCTGTTAAAGAAGATCGAGCTGAGAATAAGGTTCCTCCCAAGGACTTCTTTTCAAGTATAAAAGATATTGAATACCTGTTTATAAAAGCTTCTGAGGCTGGGAAAGAAGTTCCAAGGATGCTTGAAGCAAATAAGTTGCATTTCCGTCCAATAGTCCCTGGAAAAGAAAGTATGATCTCTCTCTCTCTCTCTCTCTCTCTCTCTCTCTCTCTCACTCACTCTGTGTGTGTGCGTCTCTTTTTGCCCTTTCTGTGCATGTATGAATGTGATACATGACTGTACAAATTTTTTTGCCAAGTTTGTTTTAGATTCTGTTATCATTCTTAGCACCAATATATCTAATTGGAGGTTGGCTTTGCTTGGAACTTTGACATGTAATTTTTGGAGTTCTATAGAAAATGATAAAATGATTGAGGAATATGACATTTTCTATTGACTCAAGAAGGATATTTCTATTTCATCTCATTGCCATGGGAATTATACGGAGGTTCCTTCTCCTAATATAATTGAGTTAAAGCATTTAATTAATTTATAATCTTCTCTGGCAGACGGATCAGTGGTATCAACATTCTTCAAAGCTTGTTTCTCTTGTGGGGAAGACCCTAGTCAAATCCAAGAAGGTAGTTCTGCTCATCTATTTGCCGAGTTATTTTTTCTTGTGTCATAAGATGGTCACTCCTCATCTTGGGGTTAGATTTATATGGGCATTATTTTCAGAATGTCAATCACTTAAATGCAATCATGTGGTTCTAAGAACTTTGGCTGTTTGGACAACTTGGTGATTTATCTTTAACTTGTCTTTATAGCTGTGATCCCCAAAAGTAAATGACATCTAACGGTCCATTATTTATTAGACTCCTATGTGCGATATAAGTATGTATTGGAATAGTTTTACCAATGTAGACTGTTTGGAGTAAAAGTAAATCAGTTACAATGATGTGGAAATGGAGAAGCAAGAAAAGAGTGAAAAATTTTGTTCGTGAATATTAATTGGTTAAGATTTTAGTGAAATTCCCATTCGTAATCTTAGACTTGGGGATCTGTAAATATATCATACCTTAGGTGAAATGTACAAACACAGCATGACTGTAGACATGAATATTTGAAAAGCTAAGTTGCTTAACTTGTATAACTTGCATAGTCTTAATTTTATATTTGTTCTCCCATTAGCATTTAAGATATGCTTCATTGCTTTGGACTAATTACTCTACTAATTCTTTTAATGTTTGCTCAGAGCCTGCTCAAAACGACGTGAAATACTTAACTTGGCATAGGACAACATCTTCACGATCATCTTCATCTAGGAATCCTCTCGGGTCAAATATTAGGGATGACAATGAGGATCTCACCAGTAATATTTTTGAAAATTTTTGCATGATCGCTGGCAGTCATGCTTCAACCTTGGATAGGCTATATGCTTGGGAGCGAAAGCTTTATGATGAAGTAAAGGTATTGTGGTTTCTTAATATAGTTACAGGACTTTCTTAAACACATTTTTTAAATGAAAGCCACAAAGATTTTCCACTTCTTTACCTACCTTTTCATATGAAAGGAGAAGTTGGTAAAATTGGGTGGAAATGATTTGATATGACCTTTTCGTTTATGTAGTGCTTGCATCTTTTTTTTAGGTATATAAATCATGTGAATTTTTTCTCACTTCCTCTCTCCATTAGCTGTTTTACTTGTCAGATTGCTCTAAATTCATATTTTGGTTGCAATCAAATTATGGAAAGCCATCTGAATGTCAATTTATTATGCTTTAAATATTAGATGGTTTACTAGCTGATTATGTTAATTTGCACTTCTTCAGTGTTTTTTCAACTTTAGGATGGATAACTTGTTTCATTTTGGTTTTATGTTCCTTCTCTATCTTTTTTGTGTGTAATCTGTTGCTTATCGATTTATTCACTTGGCATATGAATTCAAAACTGAATTTTTAACAATCAATTTGAATAGAATAGAGGCAGCCCTAGCATAAATTAGCTGAAGTAATGGAAAAGAATATAGAGATAAAATACTTTACTTTAGATGCAGCTCTAAATTAAGTAATTGAAGAAAAAAATAGGATTGAGAATAAGTCATAGCTGAGTTACTTTTCAAAGGAAAGAGATGCTCTGATTTTATATATTCTTGTTTTACAATAATCTCCACAGTTCAAAACAGAGGTGCACTGTTCCCTGTTGGTCTGTTACTCTGTTCCTAAATTGTTTGCTCAATTTCATGAGTAAATGAATTATAATTATTACATTTGCTCTGTGGATTTTTTGCTGTTTTTATCTAACTGTATATTGGCAACAACCACTTCAACCAAAATACCTATTGTCATCTAATAAATGGCTTGGTGATGAAGTCACTGAATATAAGATTTTTCTTTTAAATGACAATAGAAACAGCATCAGAAAAGTAAGATAGAAGATTGAAAAGCTGCCTGGGAGAAAAATCCCTACCTCTTGAACCACCCATAATTTTACGACCTCCTTACAAGTGCATGATAGGTTTGCATCTATTGATGAGAATTATTGGTATTTGCCTTTCGTCCACAGTTCTTTAATGGTTTGAGGGAAGCGTGTTTTGGAGAAGTTATTCACATGGATTTTTTATTAGTTGAGTAGTGGTTGTTGACCAATTTTGGATGTTTTTGCAGTGGTTAAGACAATGGTCAACATATGTAGGTGATTGAGGTGGTATCGCCAAATATAGGAGTGAATGTTGGTTTGGGGACGCGACATACATTTGGGTTTTCTAGGAAAATCTATATTTGGGTGAGAATAAGAACTTAATCTGAAGATGAAAATAGCTGACATCTAGATGATTACCCACTAGTAAGACTGTTATCTCACTTGATGTGATGTAGAAAGATCAAAGATTGAATTGCTGGTGGGTTGTCACTGCATTAATTTTCTTTTTCCTCTTTGCTGAGTGGAAAGCTGTCTCAAGTATGTAATGTGACTGCTAGCTTAATTCTATAATGTGTTTAAGTTATTCATCTGCTGATTTGCATCTATAGATATCATGTCAATCTAGATGCAAGAATTGCTTGACTACATAGCATATCTAGAAAGCATAGAACCTTAGATAAATGTGATTGGGTTAAAATGCAGACTAACATTTGTTGCAAAGTTTTAGCTGCCAAAATAGAACTGTTGTGATGACATTAAAAATGTATAATTGGGTGTCACATGAATTCTATATTGTGTATTTATATCGCCTTCAACTGCAAATATATTTATTTATATTCTCAAACGCAGGCTAGTGAGGTGGTCAGAAAGGAATATGATGCCAAGCGAACAATTCTTAGGCAACTGGAATTTAAAGGACAAAATAGCTACCAAATTGATAAAACTCGTGCTGTTGTTAAGGATCTACACTCAAGAATCAGAGTTGCAATTCACAGAATTGATTCCATATCAAAGAGGATCGAGGAATTACGTGACAAAGAGCTTCAACCGCAACTTGAGGAATTGATTGATGGGTATGTGTTCCCTTTTTCTGTTTCTTTAATTCAAGTTGCTAATACAACCTGGGCATGCTAATGTTCAACGTCAAAGCCCAGATACTCTTCTTGCAACTCAGTAGAGCTAAGAAACATTTTATGTTAATATGTTGATGGAATCAACAACATATCATGACTGCCATAGACTGCTGTAAGTAACACGATTTATTTTTGTTCTTGCCTGGCCTAATTCTGAAGATATCGTCAATTAGAATGATTACCTCAACTGTCTACCAGTTTATCACCCAAATAAACATTTACTCAAACGAGATAAAATGAAACAACGGCGATAAGGGAACAGTTGTATTATTTTAGAAGAAGGTACTATAGTTGATTGTAGTTAGAGTGCTTGACCTTGCCATGCTAGTAATTGATGAATAAAATCAAATCCTTGTGAACTTTGCTAATGCTGATTGGGTGGGCACCAACATTTTTCCTTAACTCAAGTGTTATGGATACTTTGACTGTACTTTCTTTTAAGTATCTAAACAGCAGGCATGTGCATGTAGTAAATAGAATTTTAAATTTTATTTTGAAGCAAAACTTGGTCCTAGAATTCTTTTCAATTTAGGACCTAGTGTGTGTTTAAGCCTTACACCTCTCTGCCCAAAAGGAATCTCCTCCCTCTCCAAAATTCTCTGGTACTTATGACATTTCAAAATTGTTGTTAATTCTGGTTCAGGGAAAAGAATGAGGATTTATCTTATTGTTTATGTATTCAAAGTTGAGTTATCTAGATGGAGCATTTTGTTTTCCTGAGTTGGCTTCCATGGACTATCATATCTTTTCTTTTCTGGTCTCAAGTTTCAATTGATTATTAGAATCTGCACTCTGTGTGTGTGTGTGTGTGTCTCAAAAGCAAAATTAATCCGTTTTCTGAGAGCAAAAAAGAAAAATATAATCTTCATTGTCAATAACTCTCAAGTTTTAGTGGGTACATTATTCCCAAATTCTGAGCAGCTGTTCAATGCTGGTAGTAGTACTAATAAGACTTCCTTGTCTGATGGGATTGGACATTAGTTGGTACATTATCCCAAATTCTGAGCAGCTTTATCCAAAGAATCTTTTGTCTGATGGAATCTTTGTGGCCAGATGTTTTAATTTTACTTAGCTAAGTGTATGTTTCCCATAATCAATTCCATGGTTTTGCAGAACTTGGCCTACTAACTGTATGCTAATTTCTTAATCACCAGTGGTGATATTATATGTTCATAGTATGACTAAACAGACATTTTTAATTTTTTGTCTGATTTGATTAGCATTTAAAATTTCAACATTTCTTGGTAAATACTTCTAATTTCCGGCCATGATCTCAATCTCATTACCCTTTTTGTCAATGACAGGCTAAGTCGGATGTGGAAGGTGATGCTTGACTGCCACAAGTCACAGTTTCACATAATCTCGATTGCATACAACAATAGGAGTACCAAATTCTCAATACAATCAGAGTCACATCGGCAAATTACCATGCATCTGGAAAATGAACTTTACTCTCTGTCATCATGTTTTACAAAGTGGATAGGTGCTCAGAAGTCCTATCTGCAGGGTATAAATGATTGGCTTTTCAAATGTGTCTTTTTTTCTGAAAAACCTGTAAAGAAGAAAAGGAGACAACCGCCACCTTCGTTGACTTTGAGACAGAATGGTCCTCCAATATATGCCACCTGTGGTGTCTGGTTGGAGAAGCTCGATGAATTGCCTGCAAAGGATGTGGTGGAGGCTATAAAGGGTTTAGCCGCAGAAATTGCTCGCTTTTTACCCCGCCAAGAAAAGAATCAAGGAAAAAGTGCAAACTTAGGATCATGGAAGGCTGATAATGGCAGTGAATCAGGAATTAATATGTTGAAAGATGAAGCTTCCGATGACTTCATTCCAGGTTTTGAGCGTTTTCGATCAAGCTTGGAGGGATTTATTGGCCAATTGAAAAACTTCTCAGACTGTTCTGTGAAAATGTACGCAGAAGTTAAGAAGGCCTCCCCATCGTCAAACCCTATTCCAACCACAAGAAGTTCAATTGAAAAAGAAAATGGAACAGAAGAATTTGGTTACAGTGAGGAGGGAAGAATTTCACCTGTGCAGCAGTACTCAGAAGCTCATACATGAAACATTTTGGACATCTCAGTTGGATATACATGGCACTTGTACATGAAGAAAGGAATTTAAAAAAAAAAGAAAAAAAAAAAAGGAAAAGGAAAGAAAAAGCTAAGTGGAAGCCATTTATTGGTAAAGAACAAAATAAAGGAGCCGATATAAAGTCTGTAATGGAAAGTTTACAAAGGTTATGGGGTGGGTTTTTTTGGAGTTCATAAAAGCTATCACCATCTGGTTGCTGGGGGTGATAAATAGAGATTTTTGAATGCAACAGGATTCTGTATAGTTTTTGTCTATTCCTTTCTCACCTATAGGAACTCAAAATCAAAATTCCCCCCTGTTTGATATCTTGATTATGCAGAGCAATTTAATTTTTAAATATTTATATTTTTCTGCATATCTCAATGGTCAATAGCATATTTCTTGAGGGTGGATAGGTATTCATGGTATCAGAACTCAAGTAATTAACAAAAACTACCTAATCATATTTCTCTTACAGACTAAGTCACAGCATTTGAATTCTTCTATTGCATGTTTCTTGTCAGAATTTTTTCTATTTTAAATGAAATTATATGTCAAAAGAACTGCGGTGTCTACTGCATAGTAATATTTCTTACATCCTTCTCTACCAAATCTTTAATTGGTCTAATGCATGACAGATGGTGTTGCCATAGTGATAGTAACCATTTATTATTATTATTATTATTATTATTATTATTATTATTATTATTATTATCATTAATACTTTTGTCTATATTTGGATTGAAAAGTAATTAATATTCTAAGATCTTCAAAATTGATTTTGGATTTCACATACATTAATTAGGGGAAATTCTTAATTAATACGTACCTAAAATTATAAAACATACCAAATTCTAAATAACATTATATTAAGCAAGTAATGTGCAATACACTAATCTCCGACATGTAAGACATTACAAAAAAATAATGAATCGTATGTGTGTATATATTATATTTATATTTATATAATAATATTCTGTCTGTCACATAAAACAAAATAATAACTATAAAATAAAATAAAATCCCCACCCACCGAAATTCCCTAACTCTACAACCAAGCACCCCCAATTCCTACCACAGTTCAACACCATAATCACAATGTTTGGACATAATTTTAGATTTGGACGTTAATTTATCCACCGTTACATCACAGTCTACTTTAACGGTAATCGTCCACGTCTTCAGAGACCCAACTTTAATTCTCACCGGCGCCCTCAAATTCAACTTAAACGGTACCTTTCCTTCGGTTTCGCCGCTAATCAAAGCCTTATGCACCGCACTCGTTAACTCAATTCCAGACCCCTTCAACGACGTTACAAACACCGTCACATTATTCGCCCCCTGATAAAACACCGGCAGTTTACCGTTACAGAGCCTAACGTCATTGTAATAAACATTAACGGAGCTTCCTGTCCGATAATAAATCCAGATCTTATCGTTCGGATTGTGAGCTCTAACAGAGACGTCGAATTCCGGCGAAAGAGGAGCAGATGACGTCAGATTAAAACCCTTAATGGAGACAGACTCAATTGAGTACTTAGGAGCTTCCGGACGGAAAACAAGGTATAAGACACCAGCAGCGATGGCGGCGAGGATAATGAAAGTAAAAAGGAGGCCAAAGAACCAGCAGAGGCAGCAACAGCAAGCGCTCCGGTGATGCTTCCGGCGAGAGAGCTGTTGATAACGTTTAGCATTTTCTGGTGGCGGGACTCGGTAGACCTGGTCTTTTGGTATTTGGATGACATAAGTTCCAGCTGGTGGTGGAGAAACAGGTTTCTCCAGCAATGGAGCTGTCGGTTTCAAGGGACGATCCGGTGAGGAAGACGGCGTCTTTTTGAATTCAGTGGATGATGGAGGTGATTCACGCGGGTGAACTCGTTCAGCCATTGTTTAGACACTGAAAAACAAAGATTAGAAACACTGTAAAAAAGAAACAAAGGTTCTGTTCCTTAAAAATGGCTGTACTCTGTCTGAAACAGAGAGAGAGAGAGAGAGAGAGAGAGAGAGGCTAAATCCAGAGTTGGGGATGTAAGGCTTTTAAGTAAGGTAAAGTGTGAGTATGAAACCGCGTAAGGGAAACGGCGATTTCGTACCAAAATGAAAAATAGTATCTGGTTGTAGGGGTAAATATGGAATTGTGTATTACTATTGTTATTAAATATTTTCCGAGTAAGGAAAATAGGTGAAGGGGATGCTGACGTGTCATTGACAGCTAAGACCTAGTCAGCAAACCATTTCTTGCTTGAAAAAAAAGATCACATAACATTAGCTAGTTTTTTTTTTTCTCCTATATGTTCTGGCATTAGCAATTAGCTTTTAGTAGAAGTGATTGTATGAAAATATTATTTATATGATCTTTTGTTTCTCAACAAAGCAATCAAAAGAAAATTAAGAATTTATTATAACCATAATTCAATTAAAACAAATAAAATTTAAAACAGGTAAAAAAATTCATCAGAAATATTCAATTTATGGATTAATTAAAAAATATTGATCCAATAAATAAAAATTCAAATGCACAATAAATTCATATTGAGATTCACCGGTCAAAATGCTGTATCTTATTTAAAAAATTGTTCGATAACATAAAAATTACATTAACTTTTAGAGTTTATGATAGTATTTTATAAAAAGAACGTTTAGCTCTTAGCATTTTAAACGCTATTCAAACAGCTAATAGCTAAATGCTATTAAAATAACTAACAACTACCAAAATAATTAATTTTATTAAATACATTTCAAGAATCAAATTATATATCTATATAGAAGGAGCAACATCATGTGCCTGGAATTAGCAAAACCAAAAGATTGCTCCAAAAAATTTCAAATACAATGGATGCCCTTTTTGTTTTCTTTGAATAAAGAAAATAAAAAAAAGTCAATATAGATAGAGATAGAGCTTGCTAAGTGTGGAAAAAGTAAAAGATTTTGGATTACAGTTCATTCATTGATGTTAATAAATAATGATGGGAAATCAAATAAATCACCTTGAGAAGTGGAAACAGTCAAAATGAAATGAATGAATGCGGGCTGTGTTTGTATTTTACTGAATGTTCGGTACCTAGGCACTCAAGAGTTGTTTGATTGTTGATGAGAGCACACCATCTTCTGTGAATTGACCAAGTTAGCCTTTTGATTCACCGTGAGGTCCAATCAACCAAAATATTATATATACCACTGAGAGAAGTCATTTTTTAATTCACTAAATTGATCAAAATTTTTATGATCGAAAAAATTTAAATTTACATTTCACTCCTTACATAGTTGAGAAGGCCGATCAAATCATCTTTGAGCAGCCAAATCAAATTTATTAAGTCTATCTCATTACTTTAAATTTTGTTTTTTTTTTTAAAGAATGGTAAAGTAAATGCATTAGCTAGCAAAATCAGAAAATAATATTAAGAAAGTAAAACTTTAAACAAATAAATGAACATAAATAAATAATTGTATATAAATCGTGATTAAATTTTCATTAGGAGGTGCCCCAATCAAATTTTAATTAAATGCTAAAAAATAAAAAATTTGAAGGGTCAGGTTCGGAATTCCCTTCACCGCGTACAGTAGTAAAAGCAGTTGGCATTATCCTCTTGACAAACGCAACCGACAAACTATGTATTTCATTTTCATTTTCCTTTTCGAACCTTTTTATACACGTTTTCAGTCACTGTATCGAACGGTTATAAATAAGAGGGTGTCAAAATAGATACTGACACGGGAACACGACCTATAAGATATATAGATGTTTTGACACGGTTCGGTTATAATCGAACCTTTTTATGCAGATGAGTTCATTTACAGCCCTTTATTGTAAGAAATGAATTAACTAAAAATTATAAATACTGGAAGTACTGTAACTTGGAAAAATTTGAAAATTTTCTATATTGAAAGATTTGTGTTTTAGGTTTTCTATTTAATATATTTTTAATGAATTTTTATATGCTATTTATTTAACATAGCAATCTTGAAAATATAATAAACAAATGTAATCTTAAATATAGGCATCAATGAATATTCTTTCTAAATGGTGAAAGTATCATCAATGGAGATTACATTGCAGGAAAGGGCTAAATGGAATAAAACAATAAGGAAAAAAAGGAAATTTTATTTCCTTCCCTCTGCCTAACAATACCTATCCAATGCCATTATTCACAGGACCAGGAGTAGTTCAAAACATTAACATGAAACCAATTAGAAGCTCCAATAAATAAATGGAGAAGAAAAAGGGGTTAGTGACAGAGGCTGCAGTTAGAATTTCTGGAAGGGAAGCCTTTTATAAAACTATCATAGACAAATCTTCAAAAACTGATTTCATGTCAGGCCTATCAGGTGCTGGTAGGATACACTTTAAAGCCACTTGCAGCATTTCTCCCAGAATTCTGGTTGCCTCTACATTTGGTCCATCTACAAGCAGTTTATCAAAGCACTTGTCTGAACGGTTTTCTTCAGCCATTAACCTTACCCACTCTGTCAGATCAACTCCTCCTGGGTTTGCAGAAACAATCTCTCCGGAACACTTTCCAGTTAGAAGCTCCAACAGAATAACCCCAAATGCATAGACATCACTCTTTAATGATGGGCAGGGTTTACTCGAGCTAGCAAATTCGGGGGGTCGGTAACCAAGAGCACCTGCATTCAAAACTTGTTCTGCTGTGCCAGCTGATGTCAATATGCGGTGGAGACTGTAATCTGTAAGCAATGGATTCATGTTTGGAGGTTCTAATAAAATGTTTGTGGATTTGAGATTTCCATGGGGTATTGCTCTCTCATTGTGCATGTAGTTCAGACATCGAGCAACCTTAACAGCAATGTTGAGCCGATTATCGAGAGATAAAGGTGGGAGTTTCCTTGGCTCTGTATCTGCAAAAGTGAATTCCTTTTTAAAATGAAAAATGCATGAAATAGGAAGAGGACAACACAATATCCCCTTGTAATATAGATTCTTTTCTGGCAATGAGGATATAGGATTAAAATTCAGTCACACAACTAGAAGCCATGAGGCATACATTGACCATAAAGCTGAACAACCTATAGAACAAATAGGCAAATAACATTTGATGGAAAATAATCTCTCTCCTGCCAATTCTTTTTGTCTTCCTCTATGGCACTCCAATACCTTAAAAAATCCCAATTAAGAAATCTAAAGAACACTGTTACTTGTTTCAAGAACTAAAACAAAAGATGACTTCAAAGATGCATCCAAAAATGGCAGAAAAACCATTACGCCAGTAGCCCGGTGTTCAAGCACCTGCCTCAAGTAGTTGAGGGTTTAAATCCAAGCTTCCCCCTCTCTTACTCCAAAATATCAGATTAAAAAAAGTCAAGTGGAGTAATTGTGATGAAACATTCCAGAATCAAAAGAAAGGCAAGGAAAAACAGGATGGGTAGGAATAATAATGTGCAGTCAAAGTGACAATCTATTATATAGATCGTATTATTTAAAGTTTGTCATCCAAAGAATTTTCTGAAACTAAATTTTTTCTGAATCTAATTACAAGCAAAATTCTTGCAATACAAATGAAATAATGAATCATATCAGATTATTTGTCTAAAAGGCTTATTGATTTTTCACTAGTGTAAGTAGATCCTTTTCCACTTTTCTAGATATGAAATGATTAATATGTGCATGGGAACCTAGATAGATTTGTCTGATAAGGATAAATTGGATATACCTCTAAACATAAAATATTTAAGTGTGGAAATTAATTGGATACTAGTGCTAACTGTCTAAGTAAATGGCACAATTTAGAACACACATTTGATCCAGAATAAGAAAATATCATAAATTCATATTTCAGAAATGGTATCTGACCTTGAAGATAGAAGGTTACACATTGTGCATTTATATATTTAGATATTAACATCTTCTCATGGTCCTTTGGGCCCCAGAAGTAACCTTGAAGAGAAACTAAATTCGGATGTCTGATGTTCCCAAGTTTTTTTACTTCCCTTGAGAATTCATTTTTCCCTTTTGCTATTCCCTCTTTTAACCATTTTACAGCCAATACATTACCACAGTCAAGTGTTGCCTTATATAAACTACCATGACAACTCCTCCCAATAACTTCCGCTGGAGCACGTGAAAGTTCTTGGGCTGTGAACACTAGGGAGCCATCAAACAAATGTAAATCCCCAGTCAATCTCTCTGGAGAATATACCTGAAGGCCACCAGGATATTCAGATGAAAGCTGGGTTTTAGAGGGTGATGGATTTGAAGATGACAAAACAGACAAGGGAGAAGATAATCCTTCATATTTCCTTATTGATTCAGGATCATTAGGCTTCCATATAGCTGATGATGTGTCCCCAGGTTGATATGCTGACCCTACATGTGATGACGGATTAAGACTTTGATGGATACTAGATGATGATAACGATTGGTCCAAGTTTTTGTTACTTGCTAGGGTATGAGAAATGGAAGAATGCTCTTGTGTAACACCTTCATTTCTCTCATTTCCTTTTAAACTTCTAAGATTTTTATTCTGCCAATGATTCCTGTAGTGAATCATTATGCATGACATAGCGATTAGAGTAGCAATGCCAACCACACCAACTATAAGAGAAATTTTAATAGCAGGTTTCATTTGAGATCTATGATCCCTTGAATTCAGCTCTGGAGCACCCCCGGGTGACAGTTGCAAATCAGGAAAAATTAACAGGGAATTTCCAGGATGGAAAGCTGAATCAGGAAACCGCCTTAAGTTATCAGGGATCACACCAGAGAGATTGTTAGAAGACACATTAAATACTTTCAATCCATCTGGAAGATCTCCTGGAATGGTTCCTTTGAGTTTATTGTTGGATAAGTTAAGAATTACCAAGTTGTGGAACTTTCTGATTTCAAGGGGCAGATTTCCATCTAAGGAATTATATGACAAATCAAGAGACTGCAAGTTAAGGTTCTGGGAGGAACCTTGTATTTCCTGAAGTGGGATTGGCCCAGTGAAATTGTTGGCTGACAGGATGAGATCGGTCAATGTTGTTGAGTTGAAGAGGCTTGGAGGAAGGAACCCACAAAGATTATTAAGGCTTAGATCAACAACTTTCAGTTGTGAGTATGTACCCAACACTAAAGGAAGTTCACCATTCAATGAGTTCCTTGATATCTTGAGAGAAGTCAACCTCAGGAATTGAGAAGTTTGGTTGGGCAAACTTCCTGTCAATGAATTGTTACTCAACTGGATAACTTCAACATAATTTCCCCAGTTCTGCATTCTTGACAAATCCCCGGAGAACAGATTATTACCCAGATCTATAACAGCACAATGTCCTACAGTGGCAGGTAAGAAACCTGACAGTTTATTTGAAGACAAATTTAAATTCTTCAGAGTTCCAGAAGTGATACTTCGAAGTGGACCTGCAAAACATGTTAATCCTTTAAAATTTTATATGCATAGATATAATGGCATGTTGAGAAACTGAAATTCAAAGCAGATACAACTTTTGAGAGATAATGACTAAATCAACCAACATGGAAAACCTGCAAAAACTGTGATGATAGAGACCTCTTCACATCCTGAATCAGTTCGAATTTTCTAATTGCGATGATATGTATTTATATGATAATTATTTTCAGAAAACTGACATCGCAATACACTTTCTTTGATATGATTGTTGTTTCACCATTTGGTGGGATTTTATATTCACTTCCATGTTCAAACAAACTGTAGAAGGCTACGTTTTAACTCCTCACATGCCAAAGTTGCTAAAATTATGTTTTAGGAGTTAATTAAATTTTAAATGACAGGATGTTATTGTATATCTAGAGCCTAATATATTAACAATGGCTGATGCAACCTAGCATATTATAGAATCAAGCAAAACTCCAAAGAGTAAACTGAACAAACTCTAATCAATGATGGAATAAACTCTTAAATAGCTTTAACAAAGATAAGCTATAAAGGTAAGCATTTTTCACTTTAAATTGATAGGTAAAGCTATTTTTGCCTTTCAGTTAGTTTTTATACCGGATACAAATTTGCAACAGTAGAGCTGCATATGTTTCTTATCTTTCTAAATATTTCAACTCTTAATTGAATAATAGTTTCAAATGTTAATGGTAAAACTCAAATGCAAGTTCAATGCCGAAAAAGTAGCACGAAAAAAAAAAATACTCATTTTACATAAATTCACCGGAACTATGAGAAAATAGAAAGCAAAAAGAAAAAGGAAATGAGAGGGGAACAGTGAACTGTTGGAATCAGGTACCTTCAAGTCTATTAAGGCTAAGATCCAGTTCAGACAATACCATTGATTTATCTTGTAAAAGAGCTTCAGGAAGAGATCCTGTTAACTGGTTATTTCCAAGCCTAAGAATCCGAAGAGAGACAACAAATTGAAATGGAGGTATTTCACCAGTTATCTGGTTATTACTGGCATCAAAGACGTCTAAACTGTCAAAATATGGCATTCCATCATGAGCAAAGAGCTTTCCAACCACAGAATTATGACTTATATTCAAATATACAATTGACGAAATAAAACTGCTATTCCCAAGTCCCAAATCCAAAGAACCAGAGAACTGATTGCTGCTTAGGTCGACATGAACCACATTGCCCAACTTGGAAAGAAGATCCATTATATCACCAGAAAAGCTATTACTTCTCAAATCTAAATATTTCAACATCTCAAGACTGCCAAAACCAGAAGGAATCATGCCTTGAAAATTATTTGAAGAAAGATTCAAAAGCACTAAATTCTTTAACTTGACTATGCCTGAGGGTAAAAACCCATGAAACAAATTGCGAGAGACGTCAAAATACTCTAGGGACTCGATAGAACCAACATTTGAAATAGTTCCCACTAATTGGTTATTCGAAATTGATAAGTTTCTAAGCATTTTAAGACCAGTAAGAACTGGGAAACTAAAATTGCCAACAAGGCCTATGTCATCCAGAGAAAGGGAAGCTACGTGACCATCAATGCAGACAACTCCATACCAGTTCCGTGGGCAACCATCAGATGTCAGAGACCTAGAGTCCCATGAAACAAGAACTTCCCCAGATGGGTCTATCTCAATACCCTTTTTGAGCTCCAACAGTGCTTCAAAATCTGATTGTCCAAAAGCATTTACTACTAATAAGAACAACATCAAACTAGTTATCTGCATTGCTTCAACAAGTGTCCAAAGTCACAAATTTCAACGAGAGCGATAATGGGAATACACCAAACTGGACTAAAAGAACCAATTTGAGAGGGGAAAAGAAATTGACCCAATTTGCAAGAAGGAAGTACTATACAAGGAACAAACGAACATTATAATCACAATTTACGCCAATCTACAGCAAAACTCAAATGCATTGGTAAAAAAATAAGGAATAGTGGAAGCATAAATTGAACCAAAGACTATAAAAAAGAAAACATACTAGAATTGAACTTCACAGCTCAAAAACTGCTAAATTCATAAATCCATTTTCTCAGCCTCAGAAATGGAAATAATAGATTCAGCGAAATAAAAAATACGTCACAAAAAGAAAAAAAATATAGAAACCCAATAGCTAACATCAACAACAAAAGCAGCTAAGCAAATCAGCAAGAAATAAAGAAATGAAACAAGCACAAGAATCTACATTTCTTTTTTCAGTTAAGCAGCCTAGGGAGCAAAAACGTAGGGAAACACAAATGGTTAGCAAAACAATAACTTTCCATAAATACCTATCATTTCAAGCATTTCTTGAAATGAGTGGAACTTAGAGAACCTAGCCAAAGCTTTGGAAGTAAAAGAAGATGATGAAATGGAAGTGGGTACTCAAGAACAAGAAAGAAAGTGAATTTCTTGAAGAAGCAGAGACAAAACAAACATAACAAAGAATGCAAAAACCAGAGAGATTGAGAGAGAAAGTACAATATCGGAAAGAGAGTGAGCAGCAGCAGTAGCAGTAGGAGTTGGTGAGTGCTGTTAGCTTTCTATATTATTATTGTTATGCGAAATTATAATGTGCAATGACTCCATAAGACAGGGACAGATTCACTTGTGGGTAAGTGTTAAATGCTAAGGATATATAAATATTGATTTTGAGTTAGCTGGGGAATTTGAGTGGTAATTACCTGTTTTTCTTTTCCTTGTCTTTTACAATCTTTCTACCACATCTTACCGATCCCAATACGCAAGTCATTTAATGATTCATAAATTTATTAGGATAAAGTACCTTTTAGTCCTCAATTTTAACCAAATTAACTAAATCATCCCTCTATTTTGGTAAACCCTATAAATAATCCCTGTGTTTTTTGCTCTGTCAAACTTGTCAATCCTTTGTCAACAAAAGGACATTTCCACATTAAAGAGTCATAAAAATGTCTAAAATGTACTCATTTATATAATAAAATTATAACGAGAGGAAAATCCAAAGGTTTGGACCATTTTTCCATTTATTTAAGTGCTCATTTTGCATTTTCACGTCTTTTTTTCTCCAACTCTTGCTGTCGACAATCCTTTGCAAATTCAAAAAAAAAGTTTTTTTTGAAGCTTATGGATTGATCTAGTGAATGAATAATAGTTAGGCGACATCAATTCTGAAGATAAATTTTGTTACTCTTTTTCCTTTTTTTTATTTGAGTGAGATAAGTAGGTGTAACAAACTAAAATAGTTTATATAAAGAGTATAAACATGTGAAAAATAGTGGTGGAAAGGAGTTTGCCCTAACAACATTTTCACAACAAATGACGATGCTTATATTATGCCATTTCACCATTATTTTGGAGATGATGCTTCCTCAGTAGTACGAGCTTCATTTGAAATGTGGAGAAAAGGAGGATTGGGTGTGTAATGTAGATCGAGATTAGTGCTCATATTTGGATCTTTTGCAAAATGCTTATAAATTGTTTAACTTGAAGGTTGATTTTGTTAAGTTTCTGTGTGGTTCTAGTTTTACTATTGAAAAAGATGAGCATATTATGTTTATGTTTATGTTTCAAATGTATAAAGTTATTGCTACGGTACTAATTACAGTTAATGTTAAGAATACTTGTGTTAGCATGGAGGGTCCATCAAATGCTAATGAAAATGTAAATTCTAGCAATGTTAGTGAGGATCTTAGGCAGTTAAATATTGAAAATTTATTATATATTGATAATGTGTCTTCTATCATGAATTTATATAATAATGTGCCTTCTATTGTGAACTTGGATGATAATGTGGCTAGTGGGAGTGCTTCTAGGAGGGCAGATGGGGTTGACCTTAATGTGGGTACCGGTAGTGGAGTTAGTGTGAGAGCATTTGTAACTAGGGCAAGTGTTTAGGATACAATTTTGGGGGATAGCAATTCTCAGGCCATTCTAGTTACCACGGGCAAGGGTAGGAGGCTTGGAATATCTAGAAGTAGGGGATTAAGAGGAGATAGACCATTAAAAGGAGGTAGGGAAATATCTAGTAATGTCAGTAAGCTATCTAGAGGTGGGAGACTAATGGAAGACAATGCACTAAGGGGTGAGTAGGGTAATAGTGAATCAGTTGATAGGAGTAATGCAAGTGTGCTTTCTAGAGGTAGTGGAGTAAGGAGAGGTAATGGGAGTAAGGACTAAGGAACTTTCTCATAATTCATCTAGGAATCATATAGATAATTTCAAACCTAATAGGCCTGAAATGGGTAGCATTGAAGTACCACAGGATGAAGAGTTGAGTGGGGAAAACAATGATAATGATTGTGGATTTAATACCTCTTATGATGATTTTGATGTTAAGAATGATAATTTGACCTACGAAAATGAGCCTAATATAAACAGAATGATGGTGCAGATGGTATGTTTGATGTTGGTAGTGATATGAGTGTTAAAAAGGTTTTAAGTGATGAAGAAGACCATATTGTAGTGCGTAGAAAGAGGAGGAGACTAGGCCCCTTTAGAGGGATGTATGACAACTTGTATGTAGAAGATAATTCTAAAGATATAACATTCACAGTTGGGATGACATTCATTAATATAATTGCATTTAGGCATGCATTAGAGACTATTTAGTGAAAGGGCAGTATTTGATGAAGATGCATAAAAATGATTCAAAAAGAGTAACAGTTACATGCAAAGGAGAGGGGTGTGGCTTTAGAATTCATGCACCAAAAACTCCATATGGCACCACCTTCATGGTTAAGACATTACAAGAGGAGCATAATTGCATAAGACCATTAGGAATAATGCCATTACATCATGGATTAGGAAAAACTTAGTGAAGACCTAGAGGCTGATCCTAATATGAGCTATGAGTTGATGACTGAAAAATTACGAAACACTTGGGTTATTAATCGAAAAACATGGAAATTGAATAGAGTTAAGGACCAAGTCAGAGAGAAAACTGAGGGTTCACATAATGAGAGTTACAAGATGGTATCAAAATACTTAGAGTCTACAGGGAAATTCAATCTTGGAATTTATTTTAAATTTGAGCCATCTAGAAATACACTACCTTGTACTAATATTGTTTTTAAAAGAGTATTCATTTCTTATAGAGGAATAATTGAAGGATTCTTAAATGGATGCAGGTCATTTATTGGTTTTGATGGCTGCCATTTAAAGGGGCCAATGGGGGTGTTTGCTTGGCTGGAAGGATTTTTGGGCTGCTGCAAAAGCAACCAACTCACAGTGAAGCATTCAAAGTGCATATGAAGAACATTGAACTGATGTATGAAGGAAAGGCAAAAGAGTGGTTATTGAAGATACTATTGTCACAATGGCACAGGCATGCTTTCTAGCCTAAGGCAAAGTGAGCACGTCACAAATAATATGATAGAGTCCTTCAACAGTTGGCTTGGAAGAGACAGAAGCTTGCCAATTGTGAAACTGTTGGATGCATATAGGCAAAAATGCATGCATAAGCTGCATAAAAGATTTTCAAAAGGGTTTAACACCAAAGTGCAAGAATGCTTTGAATAATTTAATCAAAATGAGCAAAGGGTGTAAGATGATTCCTACTAATAGTGATGAGCTTGAAGTGTGGGAAGGGAAAATTGCATTTGCAGTTAACATAGGAAAAAGAACATGCTCATGCAAGTGGTGGGAGATATCAGGCTTACCATACAAATATACATGCCTTGCACTTGGTTACAAGAGGGCTAATATTGAAGAATACTGCAATGATTATTTCACAGTAGAAGCATAAGGATATAACACACTCAATCCCTCATGTCAATCTAGAGCTAGAAACTTAAGGGAAAGTAGTGCTACCTCCAGAACTAAAAAGAAAGGTTGAAAGACCTAAGAATAGAAGAATTAGGCAAGAAGGGGAACAAGCAGCAAGCAATACAAGATTAAAGTGTGGAACTGTAAGGTGTTCCATATGTAAAAAAGCTAGGCCACAACAAGAGAACTTGTGAAAGGGCACCTCTTGTCAATAGAGTAAGTGTCCCTTCTCTCTTGGTTGTTGAGTCTTGATGAAAAATAAATAATACTAATGTCTTGCACTTGATTTTATTTTTCTTGAAGGTTTACCATCACAGGCAAAGGTAGGAGAGAGCAGCTGATTTGAGTGAAGCAAATAATGGCTAAGAAGAGGTTGCAAAATGATGTTGATAAAGGAACATAATTGATTCTCTCTTGGAATTTTTTTGGTTATTAGATTTATTTTGATTTTATGACTTTTTATTTTTTGTATTGCCGTACTTTTAGATAAGCAGGTGAATTTCCATGAGTGGTCAGTCATTCACTCATCCAAATGATAGTGAAATTGACTTGATAGGCAATATGATAAACTCTTTTGTAAACAGTTAGAGTTGGTTGTAAAAGAAATGTTATAGGCTTATAATAAGTAAGTATGCTTTTAAAAGTTAATATATATTCATTTATTCTTCAAATTTATGGTTAAATTTATAATATTGAAAAAGTAGATTTGAGCTACGGAAATAACATAATAGACTACATATACCAACTCTCCTCAAAGTCACAAGTTTTACTTAGCAATAATGTTGTACCAAACACATCCCAAGTTGAATTTGGATAGTAGTTATTGGACAAAAAGAAACCATCTTCTTATCAAAGTCCAGCCCATTTTGTTCAACACATATTAGGTCCATCTTGTGTCCATAAAACAGAAGGCCCACAAAGTTGATAAAGCCCAATCTTTTGATTTTTGTTAATACAAAAATTTGACCTATCGTTTTTGAATTGTTCCTAGAATAGGGTTTTAGATTTAACTATGAAAAATAAAAGAAAATTAATTAATTATAATAAATTATTTAGTTATTTAAAAAAATAAACAATAATACATTTTTCAATATTTTTTTGGTTCTTATATGAAACAAATCATAAAATACTATTTAAAAAAAAATAATAGTAAACAAATAAAATCAGTTGAAGAAGCTTATCAATACTCTTATACACACACTTATCGTAAATGAGTTCCGCTTGTTTATAATTTTAAAGCTTCAAACTCTAACTCGAATTTAATTCGTTTTTTAAATAAATTCGATAGGTAATTTAAAATTAGCTCACCAACTTTATTAAATAAATATTAATGAATATATTTTTATTTATAGTAATTATAATTGTTTTGTCCTTAGAAAATTTATGGGCAGTCAACGAGATAAAGAAACTTTGTCATAAAATAAAATGAAAGGATTGATGTCACCAAATGTTTAGGAGAACATGAAAAGTCAATCAAATATAATAATTGATAAGCATTTTGAGGATGATCATATAGATATGTTAATTTATATATACATATCCAATAAAATAAATAATTTCAATCTCTATGCTATGAATTAGAATTAAAAAATTGATTTAGTAGCTAAAATTGCAGCTAATTATATAAATTATTTAAAAATATATATTATAATTGCTTCGAAAATAAATTAAAAATTATTAATAAGACTTGTAGCTGTCATTTTGCATATTCTTATGCCAGAAGTGTAGCCTCAAGTACATAGACTAATGCCTAGAAAATGAAACTAAAAGCTTTTAATTTAATTAAGGTCAATGGAATGATTTGTTTCAATTTCTTGAAACATAGGGTTAGCACTATGACCTGTCATACCTGTTCTAACTGCTCTGTTCATGTATTTCTCTTCTTTTGTTAATTTTTTTAAAAAAAAAAAATAATTTTGGACCTCCTGTAATGATGGATCTCTCTATTGTATATTCACCTTGTTCATAAATATATTTTTATAAATGCATTTTAGTAATACACATATATTACTAAAAATATTTTTTTATGGAAAAGAAATAGCTTTGACCCATCCATGCAAGGTAAGTGGGAGTTTTGTTTTTTAGTGCAAGGTGTCTGTCTGTCTGTCTGTCTTGGCATGTTCTTGGTGGTATGTAATGCTTGTTTTTATACATTAAAATAAAAAAAAAAATGTGTCGTTGGCTGGTATATGCAACGAACAGTGTCAATTGAATTTATCATTGCTGGGATATTATGATAAATTAGGTCATTTGCTGGGAGAAGTTTTTATATCGAAATTCATTTAATAAAATAAAATCATATCAGCAATTTTTTTTTTTTTTTTAACGTCATATATTAGTAATTTTTAAACTATCGATATAAATTTATTTTACTGTGTGAGTCTATAGCTAAAGTGTTAGACTGAGTCTAAATTTAATAATTTAATTTTTCTAAAAATTGTTAATTTCAAATATTGGAAAAAGCATTTATAGTGATGACTATAAATAAGTTTTCATATTTAGGCAATTAGCGTGATAAAAGCTTGATCAAGTGTTACCAAGCTTATAAGTACTATATAAGACCCTAAATCCTTAAACTCCAATGCAAAGAAAACCTAATTAAAGAAATGGCATTATCCTCCCATGGCTTTACTTCTACTATACTTTGCATTTCCCTACTAGTTCTAACCATTGCTAATTCCTCTTCAGCTCATGCTGTCGTCACCGACGAGAAAATTATGGAAATATGCTCGAAAGTGGAGCATAGCTCTCAATTTTGCATGCATCTTCTGTCATCACATCCTGAGACGAAAACAATGGATCTATTCGGCTTAGCGCAAATGGTGATCGATACGGCGTGTGCTAAGCTTCAAGAGATCATTGCCATGACTAAATCGCTCGATATATCGACGAAAGATCACGTCTTGAAAGCCCGATTTTCATCTTGTACAATATATTTTGCTATTGCGGTGAATGCCATGCAAGCTTCGAAAAAATGTTTGAGCAGTAAGAAATTTTCAAACATAGATCTTTCCCTAACAAGTGCTAAGATTAATGTGGTAAACTGTAGAGATAATAGAATGGCAGGTGGAACCATTCCACCAAATCTTGCCCAAAAGATTCAAGAATTTGATTGCATTTGTCAAACCGGTGAAGCAATCACTAGGCGTTTGGGTGTGAAGATTTGAAACTAGAAAATTTATTATTGTAATTAGCATTAACATTTTGAAATAATAAAAATAAAATAAAGAGACAAATATTATTTATTTTGTTTTATTTGAATTTAAGTTGCTTTATATGTATATGGTTAAACCTAAGTGACAACCACCATGTTCAATAAATATTCCTTTTTTTTTCAATATTTTAATTTTTAGTATGACATTATTTGATAATATGGAGCTCAAAATTTATTAATTTATTTAACTAATTAAATGATAAATTACCATATACTTTTTATATCTAATAGCAACATTTTATTACATATTAATAGTTATTTTATATATTAAGAATTTATTTTAGTTATTTTAAATTAAAATTTTATTTATTGCAAAGCACCTATATGTATAGGTTTACGTAGATTTCAAGTAGTGGATACATTATTTTATTTAAATGAGCAATTTTTACGTATTCGACCCATTGATATCCGTAGGTTTGATGTATTATTTTTCATACCAAGTTCTAGATGTTATGCACTCACTTTCTAAAAAGAAAAGCAAACAATGCCAAACATGCCGTGAGCTATACGGCTGCCACTAAAAAACAAAAGAGATGAACAAACTAAAGTTTCATAATTTGTGGTTATTTTATTTTCCTAAGGAAAATATTTAAAAAAAAAAAAAGAAAATCAATAACTTATGACTGCCATTTGACTACAAATAATTGGAGCACTTGCTTTGGATATGGTTAAAATTTTTTATAATAAATAAATAAAATTTAGACTTCTCACGTGCTAACTACTTTTCATCTTGCTTGAGGATTAATGATGAAATTAAATCCAAAGTTCAATTTTTTTTTTTTACCATTTACATTAAAAATCAGAAAATTCATAAAAAAAAACACCTTACTTTAGTTTAATTAAAAAAATATATCATCATGTTAGAATATGACAAACAAATATACTCTAAAGTACGAAATTCAACCACGAGTAAATTGTGGATTTATTTAATATTCTTTGAGAATGTTTATTTTAAATCTAAAAAATATATTTTTTCTACCTCATTTTATTTATATAGTTTGATTATATATATATATATATATATATATATATATTAATAATTTAGACAATAAAAATTATTTTATTAAGATATTGATAAAATACTCATTTAATAAATAATTATAAATATTATTATTAAAATTTAAATATATAAATTTAGAAACTTCATAAATATTTTGAGATATTTTAAAAAAAATAACAAATACAAAATGGGACAGATCATGTATATTTTAATTTCAATTTTAAAGGAATAAGTATAAATTTAATCGTACAAATTCCATATAAATATTCTTTTATTCATATTTTTTTTAAAAAAAGTAACTTTATTTTATTCTACTTTTATATATTAATTTGCCTCAATTTGACTTATGACATAGTTTATCTTACACTAATACATAATACATGGTAAATGGTCAATGATCTAATAGGAAATGTAGAATCTCCCGTGAGCTTAAAGGATCAATGCTCAATAAAGATGTGTTAAATTGAAACGTCAATCCCTAATCGATCACTTAAGTAAAAAATCGTAATAACTAACACATTTAATAATTTTTTTTATCGGTAAAAGAAAATAATACATGATGAATACAAAATGAATTTTTCTTTTAATTAGCGGATATAAATATTAAAAATTCGATCGCATCCGACCACGAACATGCCTAATTCTAATATAAATAAATAAAATAATAGTTGTATTTTTTTTTTTTCATAAAGCAAATGAAAATTATTTTTATGCGGAGATGTTCACAATAACAAATCAGATATGCTGATCGAACGGCCAAAACAATAGAGAGCACGCAAAAGTTGTTAACACTAAAATCCATCCTGTAAAAGCGACGTCTAGTTTCAACTTTCAACTTTCAACTTTCAACTCTCAACCATTATTATTATTTAAAAAAAAGGAATGGGACCCATGCATAGTGAAGTGATAAGTTCCGAACTTTTTTTTAGTCTAACACGCCAAAGTATGTTGACAACTGGCCAAACATTGCCATCAAAGCTTGAAAAAGATCCCAAAAGCTTCCAAACCAAGCCGCCCATCTTGAACCTTTCAACGCAACCTCCTCCACCACCGCCTCTTCCGCCACTATCGCATCGTACCACAGCTCTTCAATCATAGAAATAAAAATCCTCCACAGCCGCCACCCTCCTATATCTTGTTTCTCGGAATATCTCAAATAAAAAAATAAGCAAAGACTCGCTTCGTTCGACTCGGAAAAAAAGAGTTGAACTCCAAAATAACGAAGTAAATCAAGTTTTTGCAATGGATCATCTTGCGAAATTGAAGTATTCTGTTCCGTTCTTTTATTTCTTTGATGCCTGTGTTATTAGTTTCTTGAGATAAGGTCTCTCTACCTAAGAACATATCCAATGTAATTACAATTACACGAAAAGAAATTAGATCTATTTTTCAAAAGAAGAAAAAGAGTAAATAATGATCCAAAATGCAAAACCCACCCAAGTGGTTGTCAACTTGGCATCTCCAAACCTAACTGCTCTGTTCTGTGTCTCAGAACTCACATGGGCAGACCAGCAACGATTCATAAAACGACAAACCCTTTTCATTACAAGACAATTGAAACAAAACACCTGCCATCAGATTCCTAACCACAATGGCTGAACTGATGAAACTCACAACAAAATACACCAAAACACTAATTACTTATTTATTTCACAGTCTTATATTGTGTATATAATATAGTAATCAACAGCAAGAGCAATTTTTGGGACTCAGCTAAATTCTTTATTAGCCCATTGCTTGCCATTGCTTATAGCTATCTAAATCTTCTAGACCTACAAGATAAAGGAAATACAATAACTGATAAAACAGGTCTTAAAAGCCAGTGAAACTTTCACTGGATTTTGCAGAGCCTAGAAAAAGATAAAAGATAGTTCATCTCTCATATAGAGTGATTTGAAATCTGTGTTTATTTCTTCACTGGAACCAGATTGAAACATCCTGCTGTTTCGGCAGAGCATCCATTACCAAGCCTTGCAAGTCTTCTTTGTAGTCGAAGGAAGCTAAATCGAATGGAGACCTGAACTTGAAGCTGTTGTTGCTGTTGTTGTTGGTGGTGTTGGTGGGTTGGCGGTTGCTCTCAAATGGAGTATTCAAAGCTTCAAACCTGTCAAATTGATTACCATCCTGAGAAAACATTTGATGGTTACTATGAATATTGGATTCTTCAAAAATATTTCCCTCTATCACATTGGCTTGACCTTGGAAGTAGTTGTCCGGTTGCTGATGATGGTGAATTTTTGGCTGGAAAAGATTGTGACTTTCATTGACATTGACCCCATTGTTGCCAGCATTTGTATTCTTGTTTCCTTGGATGTTAGTGTCATAGATTGACATGAGTTCACTGATCATCTTTTGCCCATCTTCCGGAACTCCTGATAGATCGAAAGTAGGTGGAGCTGCATTCACCATTAGAGGAGCTGGCTTTGGATGAGGAAAGATAACAGGCTTCACTTCATTACAGTGAAAATTTGAGCCTCCAAATTCCAGAGAGCATCTATATGGGCAATTTAATTGATGATTGTCCCTGGAAGCCCTGTCATGAAAACCAAGACGGAGTTGACTGTAAGGACATTGAACAAACTCACATGTATATATCTTCTGATCCACCATCATGTTAATATCACTGGAAGGTTTTCTCTTCCTGATAAAATCAACATTAGTGACAATCTCTCCCTTGATCGGATAAGAAGGTTGTCGAAGTGGAAGCCTTTCCCTCATTCTCTCCATTCCCAAATTGGTATTCAGATTCTCAGGTTTGCACTCTTGCACATCAAAGTTCGGCTCATTTTCAACCCCTTCAACATCATATTCACTGCAATCATGAATTACTAATGAACCATTCCCTCCAGTCGATGACAAGGGTGGGCAGGAATCAGGGTAAAGCTCTCGGGCCAGTGCCTCCTCTTGGTTAATAATTGCCAGCCAAGTTGCACTCTCCTTAGCTGTCATTTTGTCCTGCAAACACTTCGACTGTCTCACAAGCTTTCGAATTTTGGCAATGTCTGGAGACATATGTTTGATCACCGCAGTAAGAACCCCAACCTTCCATGCCTTTTTCAAGTCATGAGGCTTCTTATAAGGTGGAGGACCCTGGTCCTTAGATAAGCCTAATTGAGGCCACCACTCTTCATTTCCATTGGGCCACCATGGTGGAGGAACACCTTTCTCCAATGGAAACCGCCTCTGAGGGGGATCACAGTGCTGCATCAAAGCTGACAAAAGCGAACCCAAAGTAGTATCTTGAAGCTCCTGCAAGGTATGTGGAGTTGGACCAATTGAATTACAACCCTCATTCTTGCCCGGGATCGAATTATCCGCTTGATACTTGGCAATGGCAGCCGGACCATTTCGATCAAACCTTACTTTATCCTTCCACCACTCTCGTAGATTATCTGATGCCCCAGTCACTGGCTTTCCTTTCTCAGGAATAATCCCATAAACAAAGCCTTGAGCTTTACAAACTTCCATCATCTTCAACATATATTTTAAGATCCCATCTTGAGCCCTTGACATCTTCTTCCTCCTAGCTTGTTCCTGTGACTGCCTCTGCTTAGCAATATCAATACCTTCTTTACTCTTGTTCTGCTCTTTCAGCCTTTTAAGACGCATCTTGTCCCTCCACATCCTGCGCTCAAGCTCATCAACATCAATCTCCTCATCACTATAATCATCCTCCACAGTAGGCTCCGGCTCAGCTTGCGGAGCAGCCACATCTTCTCCAAAAGACGCAGAGAAGAAATCCATATCACCACAAAATCCCATCTCATCAAACATCATCATCTCGAATTTGTAGGGATCTCTAATGGCTTTAAACCCTATCTATCTTACTCTGTCGGTATTTTCAAGCCTGCTACGAACAGCAAAAGTTAATAAAACTTAAACCCAGCAAAAAATTAAATGCTTTCCTGTGTATCATAATTCAACAGAAGTTCCATTTCAGATTTTCTTATTTACTATAGAATATTTATGCACAAAATCTCAAACATCAATCATTTACAGCAATTTTCGATTTGAGTCAAATTAATTTCCACTAAAAAACTTTCATGACACATAAGTTCTGTAAAAGAAAATTTCAAAATCCCAATTAATTAATCTTGAATTATTTTCTATTGAAAAATATAAATAGATTTACTAGCCGCAGATTAAAGTAACCAATTTTGATATTAAAGCCCAAGACTAGATTAAAAATCAAATGAATCTTATCATCCAACAGATAATCAAGCGAAACACCCAGATCTCACCATTTATGACAGAAGAGAGGGACCTCCCGGGAAAGTTGTCAACTTTCCTAGAAAAGAAATTGTTCAGGCAATCACATACAGGTCAAGTAGCTTGGATCTAGAAAAGAATACAAAAATTCTTGGTCTAATCCTAAAACCCACATCTAACAGTAAACCCAAACGAGAAACCAGAATCCAGACCCAAAAGATTCCAAGTCGGAGAGATCCAGAAAACATAAAAAGAGAAAAAGAAGAAGAAAATAGCAAAAAGTTAAAACAAAAATAGAAAATTCAAGAACAGAAAGAGTTCAAACTGAACTTTAACAAAAACCAAAACAAAAGATCAAACAACAATTTACCTCTTTCCCAGATAGATTCAAGGTCAATCAAGCAACACCGACAGACCCCTTTATTTTCTTTTCTTTTTCTTTCCTTCCCCTTAATTATTTATATTTCAAGTTTGACAGAGACAAAGAAAGAGGAAAATCAAAGAAATACCGACTAATCAAAATATTATCTTTTGAAATGGGAACTTGAGAATGATGCAGAAGAGAGTAGTATTATTGGTGACTGTGGACTGGGCGTCGAGATTAAAGTAACAAGATTAGCCAAAAAAAAATGTAAGAGCATGAGGAAGGAGAGAGAGAGAGAAGAGGTAAGGTTTGTTGAAGCTAATCCAATTGAACCATACTTGTGTCCGTTTGGAGATTGAGAGAGAAAGAGAGAGAAGAGGAGATTATTTAAGACAAAGAAAGTGAAAGTGTACGTGCAGCGAGGGAGGGCTTGAAGAGGGGGGGGGGGGGGCCCGTGTCATTGCGTGTGTGTCCTCTGATGTACACCTGACGTTTCACCAAAACTTATCCCCCTTGTTAGTGGGAATGCATTTACTTTCATTTATTTGCACCTGATTTCCTCTAGATTTTCTTTCTATTGCTTCCCTTCTTACAGAGGGAGTTACTGTTGTTGTTTCATCAAAATGTTTATTTTTAAGGTTTTCTTTTTAATATTAATTAGAAAAAAAATACATTTAAAATTTTATTTTTTATAATTATTATTAATTTTTTTAGAAATTCAATTTTTACGAATAATTTTTATATGGACGTATCATTTCTTTCTATTAATTTAACCGTCTATTTTTATAATAAACATTGCTTTATATTTCCATTTTTAAACATTTCAAAATGTTTGTTCAATTAATTTAAAAGATATTTTACTTTTTTATACTATTTATCATGCAAATTTTTAAAAATATCATTTTGTTTTAAAGAAGAACAAATTTAAAAACTACAAATATTTGTATGTTGCACTATAATTATTTAAAAAGCACAAATATCATTTATTATTTATATCTTATTAAAAAAACAACAAGTTATGATATTGTATATAATAAATATAAATTTATATTTATTATTTATTTTTATTAAATTATTATGTTAATGGTATTTTAGAAAATAAAGATAAATAAATTTTCATTTAAAATTTTATTTTAAACATAATTTTATATAATTTAATTAAATTTTTTATTTTAAATTATAGCATATCAAATAATATAAATTCATTTATAAAAAAATTCTTCTTAGATTTCATTTATAAATAAATTATATAACCATCATTCATTTGTTTTGTAAAATTTGTGTAAAAAGTGAACACTTAACTTAATAGCTAATTACTTTATAAGAAAGACGAGAAATCAAATACGCTGCTGTCATGATAATCCAAACAATAAATTCCCCCACTATATTACAATGTCTAAATATTTTATGTACCATGAAAATCTTTTGTAATTTACATTAAAATTTATAAATATTTGAAATAAAATAATATAAAGTAAATGAAAAATCATAAAAAATCTCTTATTTAAAAATTGAATTCATTTTCAGGACTTTTATTAAATTTTCAACTTTTTCTTATTTTTTACTGAGTAAATAAGGAAATTTCAGTCTTGATATATACAATTGGAATAAAAAAAATACTAATATATATTAATGATTTAACATATACATTTTAGTGCCTAAATGGGTATATATAGATTACTTAAATTAGACCGAATGGGTATTTTTTTTATTACTCTTTAATCAAATTGGTGAAAACAATTATGATTTAGATGATTCAAACTCGAGACTTTCCACCCTTTATATAAATGAAAACCAATCAGACCATTATCTGATTGTCTTAAATTTTCCTAAATATAATAGTGAATTTTTTGAACATGAGTTTAGGTAGTTGTCTCTCTTTATCCTTCCTTGGTCTATTTTTAGGCTTTGTGTTTTAGTCATCACTGTCTTTATCTGTTAGTGATAATTCTTTTTTTTTTTTTTCCTTAATGAACACATGTTTTTCTAAATTTATTAATATTTCTTTTGACATAATTTTATTTTTAATTTTATTATCTATATATGTTTATACGACGAGCTGTCGCCACCATTTATGCAAATGGTACTAATTTTCTTTTGAAATAATAAGAAATTTCTGGCCTCGAAAAGCTTTGCTTTTATAGGATTAAATTCCACCAACTCGAATAAGTTTTATTCTTTTTATAGTTTTTATTATTCATTAGAAGGAATGGAATATATTTTTAAAAATTATTATTATATCTCGTAGAACTTTTTAATGTTTTTTGGATTTTTATTTTTTTATTTTGATTAATATTTTTAAAGCAGAAATAGTAATAAGGTAAAAGAAAGTTCAAGCGGCACCTATCGAGGAAGTAATAAGACAATGAAGGGTGAAATTAGAAAAAAAATCAAAGATTTGGATGTGTTAGGTATTTCTACAGAAATAATGAAAAAACCCATAATTATAATTAATTCACCCATAAACACTAATTATATTCTATTGAAAAATCTTTTTGTCAAATTAGTACAATTCAACTTTATTTTTTCTAACATATCACTACAAATTAGTACATGGCTATAAATGTAATTTTTATTTTCACAATCGTAATGTTACGGTCTGATTAAAAATGATATTTAGATAAAATCTTTTTAATAATAGTAATAATAAATTTATTTTTATTTTAATTTTTATAGCAAAATAATTAATTTATACATGTGTTTTTTTTTATAAAAAAAATATGAAAATTATTAGGGGGGTATCCACTAAAATATTAACTTGGTTTTTCAAAATTTGCTTTTTTGAGTCAATCTGTGGGTTTAATAATTGTATTATCCATGGCCTTGGGGATGAGACATCAAATGCTTTGTGTTTAAAAGGTCAAAGAACTTTTTGACTTATTTTACGCACGTGCAGCATTTCATTGCAAAAAAACTAATTACCAATTGCATTAAAATAAAATAAAATAATCCTTAATACTTTGATGGGATAGGAATCTAATTGATAAGTGTGAGCAAAGTTTGGAAAAATCAAATCGAAACAAATTATTTTGGTATGATCATTCAGTTTTCTATTTTAATTTTGGTTTAAAACTTTTTATAATTTCGATTTTCAACGTTGGAATTAATTTGTCTTAAAAAAATATTTACTTGATGAATAAAATTGATTGAACTGAATCGAACCATTTGGTTTTAAATAAAATATATTTTTAATTTTTAGTTTAGAATGGAGCCATCCATTTGCACACTCTGCTAATTGATATTTCATTGCCTTCAACCAAAATTAGTTTAACCTCCTTTTTTATGGCCTTAAATAATTTTTATATACCCAGCAATTGTACCTAAAAAAAAGAAATCTTTTAAAGTTTTTTTTTTTTTTTTTTTTTTTTTTCAAAATGTTGTTTTGTGACCCATAAAAAAAAAATGTAAAATTGTTAATACAATTGTTGAGAAATGCTTTAGCATTTTATTTGTTTATGTGTAATATTCTTCATGTGTTGTTAGTAGTAGGAAGGAAACTAGGTTGGACTAGCATAGTGATAAAGGAGGAGGAGGAGGAGGAGGAGATGACATATGGTCCTTGAAACAGAAGCAGAGCTGTGGATTATGAAATGTTACTCCTTTTAATATTTGATATGAAACGTTAATTAAATAACTAACAGTTATAATGACATTTAAAAATGACCGTAACGGTTAATTTTACGGAAAGAAAGAAAGAAAGAAAGAAAGAAAACCAAACATCTGCATGTTACCAAAGCACATAAAACAGTAAGGCTTGTCTTGGGGCTATTATTGCTATTTGATAGTTGGAAATAGCCAACTGAACCTGGTCTGGTTTCAGATCACTTCAGCCCGTCATCAACTCTCTCTAGTGCGTTTCCCCAAATGGCCACATCAAGACACTCCTCAAAGTTTGTTTTTCTTCTTCAACGTAATCTGAAAAAAATATTTAAAATATTAAAATTTTAAATAGAATAAAGAAAAAAACTAAGATGTTTGCTAATGAATCATTTGTATCCTATTCTCTTATGAGTCTTACCACACTTAATTTATATTATAATAATAATAATAATAATGCGATGATAAAATGCCACATGAAAAAAGATGCAATTTCCATTTTCTGGTTACTCATCTTTCAGATGGTAATAAAATTCTCCTTCATAGTAATATTCAAAATGGCTACATCAATGTAAAGCAATTGCAAAATCTTTTCAGTGAAACACCAGCGTTACCTCAACTTCAATCAAACATATTGGGAAGAGGTCTCACCGCCATAAATGCATCAACCATCTGAAAGAAAGCAAAAACTAATATTAGTTCCAACATTCTTCATTTGAATATAATCATGTCTACAAGATTCTATATCTACTGCCCATTTGCGTACATTTAATGACAGTATGCAAAATGCTTACTTCATCAGTCACAGCAGACCGTGCCAAACGATGTCTTTCCACCAATTCAGTCAAAACTTCAGCAAGCCGCTTCTTCACCTCTCCGGTTAGCATGCGTCCAGCAGCATATTCCTGAATAAGGACAACTTCAAAATTACAAGGAAGATCTTTTTGCAATCGATCTTCAGCGACGTCCAAAACAATTATACTCCCCCTACCCCAAAGTCAGTGTCTAATTTGGCTTCGCATGGAGATTAAAAAAACAGAATTACTAATTGTATCCTCATCAATTATTGACAAAATAAACTAAAATAAGAAAGTTGATACTCTTCTTAGGATATTCCAAATTAGTAAGGCAAACAATTAGTTAGAAAAAGGGCTGTGTAGTAATCCTCACTACATGAATGACAAAATCAACTAGAAATAGAAATTATACCTTCTTTATATGTTCAAGCTCATCATCGTCCTCCAGGAAAAAATTCAAATATTTGATTGGTATATCTACCTGAAGAAAAAATACAAATCATGACAGTTCATTCTATTAGGAATCAAACACATACAAAATACATATCATAACCCGAGTCCCATTCCATGATATGTGAGGGTGTCTTTTTCCCTTTATCACACTTCAGCAGAAAGGTTTAGTACCTCAAGATTTGCTCCATATTTTCTGTGTTTCTCTAAAGAATCTTGCCCACCAGAGAATGCATACTTGTTTATCTGTTGCCAGCATCACAACTCACCATTAGCATAAAAAAAGACCAGAAAGAAAAGCATTCATGCAAAGCACCTGACAAACGTGTCTTTGCAGAGAGAGAGAGAGAGAGAGAGAGAGAGAGAGTGTGTGTGTTTATGTAATTCACAGTCACCTGTATGAAAGAGAGAGTGTCTCATTTTTCAGGACCCATACCTTGTTCTTGATTTCTTTAGCCGAATCAGTCACATATATAGCAGAATTTGGATCACTGGCTGACATTTTTCCTGTCTCCCCCTGCATCAGAAATAGAAATCAGTTATGCTAGTGCAAAAACTAAACCTGTATGAGAAAATTTAGATGCTGAAATCGTTATCATTGTGTACTATTGATGTCAGGAAGGGAATATGAAAATCTGACAACAGTAATTCCACTTAATATAATGCTGGAATCTTCGGGATTGCACAATAATGAAATGTTTAACCTTATACAGACACAAACTCTGTTTTTCTTGGCAGCAATAATGGTTGAGTGTCTCAATTTGCATTGGAAAAGCCTGTAGTTTCATAAGGCACACGTGCACTCCCTCCTTCCCTCCCTCCCTCCCTCTCTTAATTGCAAGCTAACTTTTCTTCACAATTTCAGCTTCTCCAAACACTACTCTTTATCCTTTGCAGGAAGTTCCTTCTCTTTGAATTTATAACCTTAACTCCAATTTTCAAGTTCAAGCCCATTGCTTGGAGGAACTTTAAAGTGGTTTAGTAAATAAAAAAAAACATTTATACCTAAGCAAATAAATATATCCAATATATATTTAATATAATTATATCAAGTGAAATAGTCTTCACAAGCAATTGACTCGGGCTGGATGGAGGAATCAAGATTTCATTGGCTGACCACGCTGCACAATGATCATTACAAGTAAAATTGAAGCATATCCACATTAACAAGTAAAATATTCACAGCATATGTTTTGGACTTAAATATAATTTATTATAGTTTAGGATAAACATGATAAGTAAATAATTTAATTATATATGTATAATGGTTTATATAAATTGGTTGGTTTTATTTTTTTAATGACTGAATAAAAAAAAAAATTTAAACCACACTAAACTGCTGTAATTCAATTTGGTCAAGTATGGTTTATAGTTTGAACTTAATACTGAACACCCCTTACTAACCACCCTATGCATCCATAGGCAGATTATTGGAGTCGTGCTACACCAAAATGGCACTCAACAAAGTTTTGCTGAAACTGGACAATCTTTTTGAAGTCAGATTACATATTATGTTTAAATATGAAAAGACAGCATTTCTATTATATCTGGAGTCAATTAAATTGATGAAAATATCACAAGTTTTAGGTCAAATAAGAAAAGAAACTTAGAGAAAGAAGATACCAGCAGAAATAACAACTAAGCACAACTGCATATAAAATAAAAGATGCTTCCTTTCCTATATATAAGTGTACCTGAAGAGCAGGGAAGAATGATGATTCAATCAATGAAGGTTTGTGATATCCTATCCGAGGAGCAACATCTCGTGTCATTCTGAAATATGGATCCTGGGAAATCAAAAATCAAAAACAACAATCAAGAACAACTAGATCTAAAGTTCAAACATCAAAGCACATTTAAACATAATTCATCTACATGTTTGTAATGAATATCTTAGGTTAACTGCTTACATTCGGTGACTCATCCAATTGGATGTCCACCGATCTTGAAAAAAAGAAGGAAAAGTATCAGCCATGAGAACAAGATACTCAAAATTACACCAAATGTTCCAGAGAAAGCAAAGCACAAAGGAAATTTCCCTTGAACAGTGTTGCTCATATTCTTCCAAGCAATTATGATAGTAGTCCTCTTTTTTAACATTATTTGACAAACTCATGGTTTGGCTGAGTTGGTGACATCTTTTCCCATTCCTTTTTCACATATCTCACATTTAACACTGGCTCGCAATGTATTCTTCTATCTCCACCGTGTTCAAAACATTTAGTATCCAGCATAGAGCCACAAGTCACATAAAAACAAAGTAGGCCTGCACCTTCCCAGTAATCATCCATATAAACAGTCTGCTCATACCAAGAAGTACCGTGAAAAATATTTTATTCACAAAGTTCAATTACTTGGCAACCTTCAACAAAGTAACTTTAGATTTATATACCTTTTCCTGACTATAGACCTTCCGGAGCACAAGATGAAAGAGAACTCGACAAATCTACTTGCATCAATCTAACTCTTCCATCAAAGACCACCATCATCACCATATCTTAGTAAGAATTCAAAAATCTGTCTTTCCTAAGTACTTCAGAAGATTCAGTTTAACAAAATAACTAGGACCATCCCATATTTTTACAGTTGCTTTGATGTCTTCCCATATTTTTATAAGCCAAAGCAATATTCAAGTTACACCACTTCCGCAGTTTAGCCTGGCAGTGCTGTTTCAACATATAATATGCTTAAATTCACTGTGTCACCAAAAGCATTTACTAACAACACCTTCCTCCGTTTGAGAATTACTTTTCTATTTCCTAAAACAGGCAACTTCTCCTTGGAATTATCCATGGTATGTCACAATTAATGGCAATAAATCATTCTAATTTCATTCATAATAGGAATAATAAAAGGAAGATGATAAATACAAATTTCTAATGAAGACATCTACTTGCTACCATCTCACAAACTCAATATCAATGTTATGCAAAATAACCTCATGTTCCAACTAGTTGGTGCGATAAAACTGAAAACTTTGCACAAAGATTGAGAGATAATTTTAGTACTAAAGATTTAAGAGCTGAAATGTGATTGGAATTTTTAAACTTAACAATAAGAACTAAGTGAACAATTAAATAGGTTGTGAACAAATTCAATTTCCCGCTTTGACAACAGATAAAACAACTAAGTCGGGGGAAGAAAATACAACTAAGACAATCAAAATAACAATGATGGTGGCAGTGGTGAAAATGGTGGTTTTATTGGTGATGGAAGAATTGGTGGTGCCGCTCCGCTGGAAAGAAAGAATGAAGCATCTTAAAAGTTTTACATGAAACCTAATGGAAAAAAATAGGAGTTAAAAAATCAAACTAGGACAAAAAACTTAGTACTCATGAAATTATCAAACAAAACAAGAGTCAAGGAATTATATTTGTACTCCATACAAAGCAGTACATGTCCATCAAGATTAATTACATGCAAAACGTATAGAAACCTTCAGGACTGGGAGGGGTTTTACCTGGTCAATTGCACATGGAATTAAGCAGCGAAGGTTATCTTTGCCAGAGAACAGATGTGGGAATGAACTGGGAAATGATGGAACTGCCTGCATCAATAGAAAACATAGCCATGATAACAGTCCATGATAGTTCCTACCCCGGGAAAAGAGCTCATATATATGATCGTGATGAAGACAGAGTTGAGTTTCAAGAAAATAAAGACATGTATAAGGTCTTTTATACTTTCAAAACTATGTTCATATAATTATTTTACAAGGTGACGATAGCTTATTGAAAAGACATAAGTATCTTTAAATACTAACAAAATATGTTTTTTCATAAAATTGTTCGGCATAGGTTCAGTCCAATCAAGACTCAAAGTATTGAATAGTTATTATTGTGATTTTTCAAATTTCTGTTTCTGTGAGTATAATTGTCAGGTTACAAGGAATTAAATGCTCAAATTAGCAGCCACATAGCAATGAAAAATTAAAGGGAAAACAACTCTCGCAGGCTCAAAACTACAATCATGGAAGAAATTTTCAGATCAGTACACAGCATCACAAAACTAACCTGCACAGCTGGGAAGCTAACTTTCCCGATATGATCTTCACCAGTAAAACCAAATATACCCACAACCTGTGCAAAGCAGCAAAATTTTAAGATGAATGTTGTAAACAGGTGGTCCAATTAGAGAGGAATTCAAGCATCCAGACAAACCTCCGTACTTGTGCAAACAGTAAAGATAAGTAAGAAAAACAATAACCTTATTATATGTAACACACTTCTCAACCTTCACCATGTTATTGTAGAAGGAACTGCACAAATGATTTTAGAACAAAATCAATTGGTAGTACAATAATACAGGTAAATTCATGCATGATTTGTGAAATACATGCTTTCATTAATATCCATGGCAAACTGAGAACAGAAACAAAAAAAATTTGTTTGATCAGAATAATCATCCATTTATACATATTACATACTGTTAGAGGAAAAAGCTCGTCCTAAGACGAAAAAAGAAGTCCATATATGCAAAAGAATAATTAAAATTTTATTATTGGTAAAAAATGATTTAAAGGGTTGGAGCTGTGGAGGTCATTCTTAATTCCACGTGTGCATTCTGAGAACACTGAACCAAAATTAAGATTGGAAGCACCTCATCTTACCAAGCAGTTCATAGTACATGAATCAATAGATCTCTTTAAATCCAAAAGAAATAAAGCTTTAGAAAACCATGTAAAATAAACATTGATGAATAACATCATAAATAATAACGAAGAACCCTTCTTAGCAAAAAGAAAAATCATCACTCCACCTACAATAATTCATTATACATGTACTTGCGCAAAGAAAAAGATTAATAAGAAAAGTCCCCTCTCTACAAAATCTTTATACAGTATAGGCAGATGACACAGTCCAAACAATTTCCCATAAAAACGGAAAAGATTTAAGTGTTGCAAAGGCTACCAGAAGGTGAATAGTGATCACTTTCAGAAGCAGCCTAATGAGTTCAACAATGTGAATGCAAAACAAAGTAACAACTCAATTAAATGCTTTCTACAACCCCAAACTCACAACACCTTTTTCATTAACTTCCTAATGGATCTTGTAATTTACGGTTTGTATAAGAAGGAGAAACATTTAACAAAAAGCAATCTTCCTCATTTAAACAAGATAAAACTTAGAATGGATACTAATGCCTTGGATAATAAATTCTTAAAGCTCATAACACCCACACAAGATTTTTTATGCTTATTATCAATCTAATATGCTTAAAAAATTCAAGAGAATTATTGTGAAATTGCACAGAATTTAAACAAGAACAATTAAAAGCAATAACCAAACAGAAATATACAAAAAGAAATCATTTTTTCCGGCTTTAGCAACATCTAGTGGGACATTGAAACAGTTATTTCAGTTACTTACCCACCAACATACTCAAAATCTTGGAAAATGAAAGTCTTAGTGACATCAAATCCACAAGCAATAATATCTCTAGCATTTTCACGAGCCAATCTTTTACTCTCCTCCACTGAAAGGTTTTTCCACATGCATTTCTCATCATCAGTGAGCTGTATAACAAGCGGAACCCTAAATGCCTCTTGAAGATATCTACAAACAATTTATCAACAAATTAACTATAAAATAATACAAAAATTTTTAACTACAAGATTTAAATTAGCTGATTATTGTTACTAGTATCCCCTTACTTAGTAAACATAAAAGGCACAAGATGGCCTATATGCAGGGATTCTGAGGAAGGGCCTCTGCCCGTATAAAGATAAAATTTTTGGCGTTTTTCATAAGCATCTAATATCTCATTGAAATCTCTATGAGCAAAAAAGACGCCGCGGCGGAGGAATACATGAGGAGGACGGCCGGTGAGGCGGTGGACACGGTCGATTAATGATTGGTCCAGTCTTTGACATCCGAATTTGTCAATTAGTTTGTCGTAATCGATTTTGCCCCCATCTTTAGCCGAAACTTCCCATGGATTTACTACTTGATCTTGTTCTTCGGTTTCTGTTCCTTCTTGTTTATTAGTTGCTTTGTCTTCTACCATGGTGTTTTCGGCTGCTGCTTCTAGCTCTTGCAAGTCGAAAGGTTGAAGAAAGGGCGAGACTGAGAGTAATCCACTATAGTCAAATGAGCAGCTTTATAAACGTCGTCGTATTTATAGTCAACCTACTATATATATAGTCGCTAAAGATTTCTGTTTCACGCGTAAAAGGCAAGAGCTCATCTTCCACTGTCGCGCTCCTACAGTCCGGCCATCGGACCCTTGAAATGGAAACCTTATAAGATCTCTGTCGAGAAAACCCTTGAACCCTATCTTGCCTCAGTATCTTTTTTTCTTTATCTGTTGTGTTGTCTCCTTCTGGGTCTCGACGACTCTCACTAGTAGTCAAGGTAATTACTTTTGAATGGGAATTTGCAATATTTGATCACTTAGTTTATAGATAATAACTATTTGCGTCATTTGTTCTTCTTTCCTTTGACTTGTATATATGCTCGTTCTTGGATTTAGAGTATGAGAGTGAGCAAGCAAAGACGCCACCGCAAGGCGGTGAGGTTTTATACAGCATGTTTTGGGTTCAGGCAACCGTTTAAGATTCTGTGTGATGGAACATTTGTGCATCACCTTATAGTAAATAGCATTGCGCCTGCTGATAAAGCTTTGTCTAATATACTTAGTGGCCGTGTCAAGCTCTTCACCACCAGGTCTCCCTGCTTGCTTTCCATCAATTTCTCTCTCTGCTTTATGCGGTTTTCTTAAAATATAAAGGATATTTTTATTTAATATGGAGTGGTACTTGTTTCTGTTGTTGGGTTTTGTAGATGTGTCCTTGGGGAGCTCAAAAGACTTGGTAATTCCTATGCTGAATCTCTCCAAGCTGCTCATAAACTCATGATTGCGAGGTAATGCTCTCTCTCTATTTCTATTTCTTGAAAGAGATTTTATCTTTTTGTAGTGGGTGACTTGTAATCAGTCTAATTGTCGTGTGTATTTTTCTAATCTTGCAAAATTCCTATAAATTCTTCTTAATTTCAGTCTATTGTGCTGATTCAGGATATTATAAGTATAAAGTTTAGAATATTTGAGTTGAGTTCAATTACTAATGAAATGGGTGTTGCTTTGAGTGGTTAATAAGTGGGGATATTAAGGGCAATATATGATGGTTCCTGAATTTGTTGTTAATTGAAGCTACTTAGATCTTTAGCTCGATCAGTCTTAACTAGTCCACAAATCAACATGCTTGTCTACTTCTTTTTTGCCTTCTATGGCTGCAATACTTGTTCCTATTGAGGTGTTTACATGGATGTATGCAATGCATTGAAATGAACATAATAGCTAGACTTGAGCATTGCAAGTGCATATTCTCAGTGTGACACTGGACTGAGAATATTTTACTAAGAACAAATAGCATTATCCTAAACCAAGAAAGACTGCAAATGAGTATAAATATTCCTAAATAAATATGGACACACTCCAACAAAGCAGAAATTATAGAATTGCCCCTTAGACTTAAGGTTCCTGACTAGCAACTTATTTATATGACTCTAGATGAACTAGAAATATGTATCTAAATATAAATCCTAGAAAATATAGACCATGATTCTTAAATTCTTGAGCCATAAAATTTGAATTATGATTTCCTTTTCTTGTCACAGTGATATTGGTGTGTCTTAAATTTTGTTATGTTCGTTTATGTGTTTATGTATCAAGTACTTGAATCCATGTCAGACTTAAGCATATTCTGATATATGTTTGTTATTCTTTCCTTTCATAATTTCTTTGTGGCTCTAAAGTGAAAACTAAGATGGGATTGGGCTTACGAATTGTTTCATCATTAAATATTCTAACTTGCCCTGCCATTTTCAGTATGTGGACTTGACTCATTAAATTGGTTCCTCGTTCCCTTTAGTTATTTAAATATTTGGTTTGAGAAATTTTTGTTATGAACTTATTTTCTTTTCTGGGCCATATATAAAAGTATTTCTGTAATAATTCATTTCTCCTGATGGATTCAATTCCAATGTCAGATGTGATCATGAAAATAAAAAGAGTGCTGAAGCTTGCATTGTGGAGATTATTGGAGAAAATAATCCTGAGCATTTTTTTGTAGCAACCCAGGACTTTGATATGAGGAGGAAGTTTCAGGAGGTTAGTCTGTCTCATCTTCTGTGGGTTCCATTTTTATCTCTTTTCTTTTTCCAATTATGTGACTATTTGTTGGTTTATAAATTGTTTCTCTATTCTGGTATTCAAACTGCTCTCTTTGATGTTGTTATGTTTTACAATGCATGAGGAATGTCTGCATATATATCAATTTCTTTGATAGAGATATTAAACACAGCAAGTTTAGTCTCAATTGTAGAAGAAATGCGCTAACAAATCTTCTTCATTTATTGGCATCATTTCGTTTTGAGAAGTGATGATGCCCAAAGTAGTTAGCTTGCTTTGCTTTGGCATTCCAAGTTGAAGTTGGGTATGGGGGACATTGTTTCCGATCATATATAAATCCATATTTTAGCGTTGATCATACTTACAAGGTCAGTTAACAAGTGAAATTATGAAACAAATCATTATACTTGTATCAAATGATACCTGTCTTGACTCATCTTGGCTTGACCCTGTTGAATGCGTAGCAAATGGATCTAAGTGATGTGCATACTAGTTGGAAAATTTTTTATATGCATAAGCCCAACGAATTTGTTTGTTCTGTAATTCAAATTTGAAAATTACTTTACTTAACTAGAAAAATACCCTTTTGACACCCTTGGTCATTCCTGAAAATTTAGCTATTCTGCAGGTTCCAGGTGTCCCCCTCATCTTTGGTCTGAGAAATGCCATCCTCCTTGAGCCACCATCTGCATTTCAACATGAGTTTGTCAAAACCTCTGAAGAAGAACGTTCACGTGTGACCGAGTTAGAACGTAAAATGTTAAAAAGCAGGACCAAGAGTATGTTGACTAAAGAGAAATCTGCACATTCTTCTGATGAAAATGAAGGTCCAAGAGATCAGGATTTGCAAATGCAGCCTGTTAGAAAGCAGCAGGGCACTAGAAAGAGAATGGATGTCAAGGATAGACCTCAATTTAAAAGAAAGAAAGTCAAGGTATAATTGTCTTGAAATCCTAAGCTAAAATATTATATTTTCTCCATGTATAATCTTGAATCTTTAGTTCCAGTTTGTAGATTGATTTTTATCAACCATGTGGTCATCATCTTGTTCTTGCTGCTGTTCTCAAATGTGTATGATTCATAACCGATTCAGGCAATTAGTTGTTGAGATATATTGGGAAATTTTTAGTTTATTATATTCTTTACCATGGTTGCCTTAGCTATATGATAATAAAGTTTATCTCTCTCTCTCTCTCTCTCTCACACACACACACACACACACACACACATACACGTACAAGACATGTCTACTGGGAAGCATGATGGAATTCTCTCTCTTGCTTTGGGTCTCCACAATAGATCCTTATGTCTCTGCTCTGTGATTAGATGAGGATGGAGCTGTACGCTTCGTTGTTTTATTGATTCCCTCTCTTTGTTTCTGGGTTGCATCCGCTTGGTGATTTATAGTGGATCTTTAGTGAGCCCAGAACTGGATGTGTTATGAGCTTAGAATGTGAGGATGTTTTTCTTGGATGGAATTGAGAATGTGAGCACAATAAATGATTCTTGCATCTAAAACTGTAAAACGTGAACGTTGCTTTTTCTATTTCTACCTGTAATATTATGGATCTGTGTCTGCCAGCCAGTACATTTTCCATTTCCTATGTGATGTTTTTTGCATTACATGCGCAATTTTTTGTTTTCTTTTTTCTTTTTTCGGTCATCAAATAGCATGCAAATGTGATGATGTCAAGAATATTGATATATTAGATGTCAAAGAAGTGATGTAAATAATTGAGTACAGTTATTTGATATTGAGTGGATTAATAAGAACAAAATATACATGTTTTCATGCTTTTCATTCCTTTGCTAACTGTTTACTTTTAAGTGCTTCCCCATTCTTCTATGGTTAAACTTCATGCCCTAAATTTTGCAGGGACCAAATCCACTTTCATGCAAGAAGAAAAAAAAGGATGTAAACCCACAGCCTTCATCTGAGAAGGTGAGTATAACATTGCTTTTGCATGACCCTAGACTTTTGTTTTATTTTTATGTCCAGGCAATAATGGTGGGTTTTAATCAGTGTTGTTAAATGATAGCATGTATGGAATGATCTGTAAAACAATTGATACAGTTTGATTTCTCAACTAATATAATATTAACCCTAGAGTTCTCGCAGAGAAATCGAGATTATATTGATCATAGCTCACATATATGGATAAATTGTATGGATAAATACTTAACCTGAACCACTCGTACACCAAGTCAATCTAATGAAAGAATTTGAAAAACAAACTAACAAATAGAGTAATGGTTGGTAGTTGTACTGGCCAAGGTTCTAAACTAGGGAGCAGATATGGGTAAAATTACACTTTCCTTTTTGAAAGTGTAACTTTTGTTAACAAAAATGACAAATCTATGCTAGAAAAAAGAAGAAAATAAAATATATGAAAATATATTATTTTTTGCCACAAGTTTTATGTGGATTAGTTTATATGTAATTAGCTAGCCATATGAGCGATTTGGTTCATCTCAATAATGAAATATAGAAGTTAATTACACATTTTGATATGGTGCAGTTTTTTATTTTATTTATTTTGCCTACCAATGGATATTGGAGCAACATTGCGAGGTTTATTCAGACACTAGTGATGGCTAAATGTCATTACACATGAGCTGCATTTTCCATGAGTTAAAATGATGCTTAAATTGTGTTTGCTAAGATGCTAATGCTTCTTGTGCAGGAAAGTAAAGCTGTCGATGGTTTCGTGAGAAGTAGGAGCAGGAAAAGAAAAAGATCACACAAAGGCAACCCACTTTCCGAGTCTTCCCTGGCAAATTGATAGATCTTCTAACAATGAAGTAAGCATGCATTAAATTGGTTAACTTAAAGACTCCTTATATGAAGATGCTATATTATCATTGGCAATAGGATCATATGTTCTTTGTACTCCTTTTCTCCTTCCTCAGAAGTATTAAGTATTCAAGTTTAGGAACTTGAAAGGAATAGATAATGTGTCATATATTTACATTTATCGAGATGATATCTGATATGTGTAGCCTCAAAAGCCTTGTGTGCCAGTTCTTTGTTTTTCTTGTTTTTAACTAATGAGTTGTGTTTGAGTGAAATCTATTCATAGTCATTGAATTTCAGATCATTATCAACCAAATATCTCAATTTTATTTTATTTTTGGTAAGAATCAGAATTGCTAAAGTTTCTTATAGGTTCACCTCTGGAATTTATTTATATATTAGTAATAGAATTTAGTTTCGATATGGGGTGAAGTGGACATTTTTATTCATGCAAACATCAAAATCTGAAATTGAATTTGGAAGTATATCAAACATAACCATAGCCAAGATTTCTATTACCTATAGAATTATATTATAAAAGTTCATTTTATTATTGGCTAAAAATTTAGCTGAAGTTTCGTGGCTATACTGAAATAAATAATAATTGCAATGATTGTTGGTAAAAATAGGTGAAATTAAGCCCAAAAAAATGCAAAAAAAAAAAAGAGGTTAGATACTTCATGTGAATAACATCTCCATTCCATAATATATTACAATAATGTAAAAATTCACAATACAGATACAAATGTTGCAGAACCTCACCCATTACACTACACATCAAAATGCATAAAATTTTTAAGCCTCAACTAACTAACTAAAAAAAAAAACTCAAAATAGCCTTAATGCTTACTGTTTTCCATAAACATTTTCCCTGTCAAACCACAAGCAAGAGCCTCATGAGGAATCTCACCAATATGGTCAATCCCTTCAGCAAAAACCACACCCATGCCCATATGCAAATGTGGCTCAATGTGGCAATGAAATGCCCATACTCCTGGATTGTCTGCTACAAACCTAAGTGCAGTCCACCCATAAGGAAATATAATGGCAGTATTTCTCAAAGGTGGATTCTTTAAATTAAATTTCTTCTCATCCTTAGGTGTGAACTTACCTTCTCCATACCCTAATAGCCAAAAGTCATGTCCGTGCAAATGCCATGGATGGATTTCACTAACATTGTCACTTAATGCATTAGCATTTTGAAGTATCACATCTACTGTTGTTTGGTAATCAAACTTGTAAACCCCATTTCCAATAGTGGTATTAGGGTTAGCTGGTGGTTTCATTACATCATATTGTGCTGGATAGTTTTCAGGTGGGTTTGTTTGATCAAAAGCATGGAGGAGGCCATATTTCATAGAGCCTAAGTAAGGAGTAGCAGGTAATGAGAGGGAAACATTGTTGATTGACCACTTAGTAAAGCCATTGATTTTATTCTGGGTATTGAGCAAGGTGATCCGCCGGCTGAAATTCTTGGGAGGTTTTGGAGAACCCATTCTTGCTAAAATTTTGTTGGAAAATGCTTTGCTATGAGCATAGTCATTCCATTTAGGAGTTACAGGAGGGGGAGAATCAGGTAAATTTTTAACAGAGTTTGGTAAATAGTTTAATATTGTTAGGCCTTGAGGAGTTTTAGGTTCCCTTGCTCTTACACCTACAGAAACCCAATAGTTCTTTTTTGGGTTCTGATTTGTGGAGATCAAAACAGAGTAACTTTCACCAGAATAAATGTCCAAATCAGCAGTTTCAAATGGCTGGACATAATTTCCATCAGCTTCGACTACTAGCATCTTGTGATCCTGTAAACAAGAAAGTGGAAAGAAATAATTTTTATTAGAAATTCAATAGGCAAATATATTTTATCTGTGCTGTGCCAGGAGCAGCAATTATAACACTACCCATCTGAAAAAGAACTGATACTATAGTAGGGATATAAATGAGACAAGCCGCTCGTGAGCAGTTTGAGACTCGGCTTGATAAAGGCTTGCTCAAGTTCGTTTGATAAGATTATCAACTTGAGTTTGAGCTTGGCTGTTTTTAAATGAGTGGAGTTTGAGCTCAAGCTCACAAGCTCTAATCAGCTCATTTACAGCCTTAAACTACACCTTTTAATGTTTGGCAGATTAAACTAAATACATCTTTACTATTATTAGGGAGAGTATTAGTCTGAACTAATTGAATCAAACTGAACTGAATGAATTTGATGTTTCAAAGAATAAAGGTTTAATTCCGGTTATAACAGGAAAAAAAAAAAAATCCATTTTTTATTCGATTCAATTCATATAATCCCGAATCAAATTATTTTACGACCCAAAATAGTTAAAATAGAACTGAAATAACCAAAACAGTTTGATTTTATATATGTAATTATGTTGCTACTTGGATGATTTTCTTGTGGGCTAATTATAGCAGTGGCAGGCCGTCTAATAGCTTAGAAAGCCAAATCATTCCATGTGCAAAAATCAAATTCTTGTGATTGATAATGCAATGTTTGACTATAATCTAATTTTAACGTTATCTCTGTCTCTCCTTTTAACAAAGGTTTCTGCATATGAATACAATCAACCCGCCATATGTCTTGTCTTTCATCAATTGTCGAATGATTTTTCTTTTTTTATTATTGACTGGAATGAATGATGAATGCTTGAAATTTACTATTTGTATTGTAAATCCTAACCCTTACAAAGAAATTTGGCTTTCTACTTGTCAATTAGGGCTAGACTATATGAAAAGTGCATCTATATGTATTCTTGCCCTGGCCACCAAACCCACTATGTGTTGTCGGCTAGCCTACATCAATTGTCAAATTCTTTTTATTATTATTATTATACTTATAATATTCCTTTCTTCTTCTCCAGTTCCGTTAAAAAGTAAAACATCACCACTGCACATTTCCCTTTCACAATTTGCCAATTTTCTCAGTGCCAGAATAAGAACTTTCTTACAAAGTGTTTGCCTATTCATACCATATATTCCAACACTTGTTTCACCATCAAATTAAAGCTAACCATATTGTTATTATTATTCTAAAATCCAGGGGTAGACTGGTCAAATCGAATTAAATTGACCAATTCAATCAAATTAAGTTGACTCTTTGTTCAATTTTATATACAGTTTTGATTCAGTTTTATTTTCTTTATTCAATTATTTCATATTCGATTAAATAGGGAAATATCCAGAAAATAAGCTAAATAAAAAAGTAAAGTACTTACTCCAATGGCCAAGTTGAGAGAAGCTAAAGCAGTGGTGCTTGCAATTCTTAGCCTGTAAATCTTGTTGGGTAGAACTTTGAGAATGTCTGGTGCGCACTGTTCACCTCCTTTTAAGTGACACTCATTAACCGTAGGGTTTTTGCTATAATGCGCTGCTAGTGAACAATTATATTGTCCTCTTCCATTGATAAGCAGGGTCTGAAAATACAGCAAGCAAATCAATCATTAGTTTCAAAGGAAAATACAATTATTCACCAAAAGAAGTAAACATGACTTTCTTGCTTTCCCCCCCTTTTTTTTCCTCTTCTTTTTCGCTTTTGTCCTAAGATTCAAGAAAGGGTTAAAAGAGAATGATTTAGCATTTCAAAATATCAATTTTTGATTCAATCATTCACCTAAAAAAATTACTATGCTCAATTACTAATTACTATGCTCCACAACCGTTTTTGATATAGCATTTGGTGTGTTTTTTTATTCATTAGGAGGTCGGACCAATTGAAAGGACATTATGAGCTACGCTCTTTCCTATCAAATTGGTGAAAACTCTTATAATCGACAAGTCTCGAATTTAAAAACTCTTACCTTCTTATATAAGTAAAAAGATTAATTAGACCATATTTAGTCGGCATGTGAGATTTAGTATTTTGATTTAGTTAAATAACTAGTACTTCAATATTAGTATTTAGAATTTAATACAAGAAATTATGAAATCTTCTCTTAATAAAATAACTAACAACTATCAAAATAGATAATTTTATTAAATAAATTTTTATTCAAATAATATTTTTATTAGTATAATAATAATATTACTATATTTATCATTTTATAATGAATAATGAGAGGAGGGGAAAAATAGATAAATAGATATATTATTAATACATTAGTTACCTGGGGTTCACCAATCCAACGAAAGGGTTTGGAGGAAAGACCAACTTCTTGGTGATGAACACTTTGGTGCCACCAATCACTCAATAGTAGGCTAAGCTCATCATCGTAGTGGAATGGTTCTTTCTCTCCTTCTGCCACGTCAACTATCAGAGATCCATACAGCCCTGCTGATCTTTGCATTCCATAGTGCCCATGGTAAAAGTATGTTCCTGGCTGCACCATAAAAAGAAAATTTTGACATGGGATATAAAATGTGTGCTTTGAGGCCTAATATAAAATTGCAATAATATTTAGTAAAAATGAATTAGAAATTTCAAAGGGAAAAAAAAATTATGAGAGGTCAGGCTCCTTCCATTCCATTTAGTGCCCAATCACTCCTCATAACACAAGACTGGTTTATTTTTTTTAATATTTTGCTATTTGCTTAGATCACAAGTTTGCTTTCTTGTAAAAATATAGTAAATTCCAGAAAAAAAAAACAAAATATTCTCATGCTTTTTGCATAGAGGCTATTTTGGTGATTGAAATCCATATCCTAGGACTCATAACCTGCAAGTCACAAATAGAGTAATTTTTTACCGTTGCAATTTGAAAGGTAAAAGCAGAGAGAGAGAGAGAGATTTTACCCTATCAACTGTGAACCTATAAGTAAACTTTTCTCCAGGGTTAATAACACACTGTGAAATTGAAGCAGTCCCATCTGCCCAAGGTGTTCCAAGCTGTAAAAGGAAACGATAGAAATTATAAACCAGAATACGCAAACCAACCATTGCCTAAATATGAAAAGCCAACGTGAAGTTCACATGCAAGAAGATTCCTTATATATCACTAGAGCTTACACTAACATAGAAATATTTATATACATAGCTTTTTCACCAATTCAATTATAACCAATCTTTTGAAAAAGAAAAGGAAAAAAAAAAAAAAAGTGTAGAAAAAAGAGTCAATCTCTGCAGAAAAAGAGGCAATAACCTGTCTGATCCCATGCCAGTGAATAACAACCCCTTCTGTGTGTAGTTTGTTAGTGAGTTCCACATGAATGGTTTCCCCGGCTTTTGCCCTTATCGTCGGCCCCGGAAACTGACCGTTGATACCCATCACGACATTTTCTACACCGTCCGGTGACCGGAACATATACTCTACTTCCCATTTGTAAAGATGCCTGACTTGAACAGTTGCTAACGTTGTTTCTCTCAAAGACGATAAAATGCAAATGACAAGTAGTAAAAATGGATCAACCCGTTTTCGGGTGTCCATAGTTTTTTGTAGGGAGAAAGAGAAAGAGATGAACTGAGAACAATTTGCAGAAACCTCAAAATGTTGATCAATGGAGCATATTATAGAACAGTACTGGTGCTGCTATTGCTTGATCAATTGCAAGCACATATATAGTAATGTGACGAGCAGTAGAGCCACTGGGCTCCACCCTTTTTTAAAAAAAAAAAATCACAAGCACACAGAATACTGTGTGTGTATATATAGATATAGATATATAGCTCATATGTGGCTGATGTTACAAATTTGATAACATCATATGCCACTTTATATTAACAATAATAGTATTTTAGTGACGATATTATCGGGTAGTTAGTATAACGTTTTAGATAAAAAAAATTTACATTTTTTAAATATTTAATAAATTTTTAGTCCATTTAATTTACAAATTTGAAGTATTTAATGAAATTAAATATTAAATAAATATAATTTTATAAATTGAAGTGTTTAATAAATTAAAATAAAAATTTATTATACAAATCATGAATGTATTGAAAGTGGGTATCAACTCACATGGAATAGTATATATCGATTCTTAAATTTCTTGTTGACAATTTCTTTTAAGGTAAAAAAATAATTGAGAGATGTGTAAAAGAAATTAATATTTTTTATATATATAGTCATTTGCAGTTTCATGTCAATCAAAGTGATATGAGCCAAACCATTTGATGTTTGAAACCCATTTATGAAGGGCTAAAATGGTATCACCACTTCACAAATTAAATGGCAATATAATTAAAATGAGACACCTATTAAAAATAAAATTTACAAATTAAAACTAAAAATAGTAAAAATGAGAATTGATTGATTTTAAATATTTTAATTTTAGTTTATATATCTCACTTTTAATAAGCATTTTATATTAATTGGATTGCCATTCAAACTACGTCGTACCTCATTTGGCAAGTGTTACACTTTTTAAGTAAGTATGTTAAAACTCATATTACATAAACTATTAATTAATTTATGGTAAATCCAACGTTATAATCCTAAATATATTATATTTTTTAAAAATATTACTGTTTTATCATTTTTTGTCTTCCAGTGTATGGCCAGAGATATTATTGTTTGAAACAAAATACTGTTTGATATTAATTTAATGCACAGATGGATCATACATCGAGTCTAGGTAAGTCTTTACTCTTCCTCTAATAAGTCAATTTGAACTAATTAAGGCATATTTATTAAAATTAACTATTAATTATTTAAATAATTAATAATTATTTAAATAATTTTTTATAAAACATTATAAGTTAAACGTTAATATTACTGAATATTATAAAAAATAATATTTTGCGATAGCTAATAAACTAGCAGACGACCGTTAGCTCCGATCTTACAGTGCCAAAGATCAGCAGCTAACCATTCAACTTGGAGAATCCAAACGTAAAAATCTTACAATGCTTTTCAGTATTTGTGTATGTTTAATCCATATGAAAAATTTCGTCGTACACATCAAACAGTTTATAGATTTTCTTTATTATATTTGACAGAAGACAAAATGATGTTGAAAATGCTACTGCCCTTAACCTTTTTATTCATTTGAAAATATTTATATACAAAAGTACAAAATAGGAAAATGTGGGAGTGAAAAATTACAATATTGTGAAAATAATATTTAGACTCGATTTATAGACCCACTCACGAATAAAATTAATTAAAATAAAAAATTTTTAAAATTATTCTTAGTTTATCTCTTTTCTCTCCAATAAAAGATCGGAAATATTTTTATTTTAATAAAAAATACTCTCTTTTGAGCCGTAATGTTAAAAGCTTTTTACCATGCCAGCAAAGTGTGTTCTTAAAAATTGATTTGTATTATCACTGTTATAGAGATTGAAATCGTTTGCTATCACACTCAATTTTTGTAGGTTATTTTTCATTAGTTGGCCTAATCTTCAATTTCACCCGATCTTTTTGAATAGTTGTAATATTACCCTAAATCGATTTTTATATTTTGGATATTTTAAATTTATTAACTAATTACAATTACACCCTAATTTAAATTAATATCCAACTGATTATTTTTGCATCTTAAAATTGATTTAATTTTAAAATTAAATACTCAATCTTGATTTTATTTATTTGTTATATGAATACTTGGGTTTGATTTTATCATTTATCGTTAAAATACTTAGATACGGAGTTCATTCTTTTACATTATTTTAATCAAAATTTCAATCTTAGTTTACTTTTAGGATGCAATTGTAATAAATTGACAAGTTAAGGGTGTTATAATTTACTTAGAGATTCCAATTGCATACTACAAGCAAATTAGAATGTAATTGCAATTAAGAATATAAGTTCAGTATACTCAGACCATAAAGGTCGACTTAGAGTAAAATTGCAACTATTCGAAAAATTTATTAAGCTGACTGAGTCTGGATAAAGGAAGTCAATTCATTTCCAAAAATTCTAAAAATGAATTTATTAAAAAAATGATAAAAAATAGAAATAAAAAGCCAATAAACACGCGTAAAAAGAGCAAATTTAAAACAGGACCATTTATGGACTAACCTTATTTTTAAGATTTTTTTTTTAAATTATTTATTTGGAAAAATTTATGTCTCAGAACCCCACCGAATAATTCATGTTTCCGCGTGAGTAATTATATAAGAGAAACATGTTGTAACCAATTGCCCACGTAGCAATTGTCAAATCATTTATGTTCTTCTTATTTTTTTTTATTTAATTATATTTTTTTACATTTTACTAAAAATAATAAATTTTTCTCGCTTTGTTGAATACAAAAGTAAATCAAATTTTATTTTTTTATTGCATTTTATATTATTAATTAAAAAATATATTATAAGATTTAATAATTTAAATTATAAACAATTAAAAAAAACATAATAAAGCATCAAAGAAAAGAAGGAAATGAATTAATTAATTACTAGAGAATATCTTCAAGAAGAAGCAATCATCTGAAAACGCGTACTAAGAATTTTCAGAAAGTTGATATTCCATTTGCAAATTGCAACTGCAAGAAAAGCACAGGGAGTTGGTATTTTGCATATAATAGAAATGTAATTTTTCCAAAAAGAAAGAAAAAGAGCGCCTCCATCAAAATATAAATGAATCAAATTCGAATTTTGAATTCAAGTATTTAATTCGAATTTTGAATTAAATTCTCTAATTTTTTAAATTAATAATTAATAATTTAGCGACATATAATATTCATAATTAATATAATTTATTATGTTAAATTCTTGAAAATATATTTATTTTTGTAAAATAAACTAACCAATTATTAATAAAACACTCTTACGAGTAAATTTATAGACTCACATTTTTTTTCTTTTCAATAATAAGCACGTGCATAATAAATATGAAGTAAATATATATATGAAATGGTACGTCTTTTATTTATTTATTTTCTAATCAATTTATAGATATTTTTCACATGAAAAATTAAAAAAATGCTATAGATTTCCCCATTTGTGATTTTGAATTAGAGGTCCCAAAACCATGATTTTGTCTTAGAGAAAAAGAAATCAAAAGGAAAATCATCATTATGTTTTAATTTTTCCTGAAGATTCTTGTTTAGTCAAATCGTTACCGATGCCCCCCATATGCTTTGGCATTATATGTTTTTAAAAATTATTAATTTTTTTTTATTATATGTAGCCAAAAAAAATAATCAATATAATAACAATTAATACATTTTATTATTTTGAAGAAAAAGAAAATTAATATTTTTTTTCTTTTTTGAAAAAAAAAATAAGCAGACAACTCACTGAGTGGCTCCTTTTACAATATGCTTTAATAATTTCTTTATAAAAAGTAAAAATTAAAAAAAAAAAGTTAAACAACTCACATTAGCTAAAGTTGATATAAAATAATTATTTCAACCCAACGTTTTTTATTTAATCATAATTTTTTTTTTTTAAAATGATATATATAAATATAATGGGGCACTTCATTTATTAAATTCAGATCATGGGAATGGCAGTAGATTACGTAAGTGGAAGACAGTTGCACTTTGTTACGGGCTATTTCTATTATATTTTATATTTAAGAGAAAAAAATAATAATAAAAATCTTAAATCTATTTTTGTTTTGCATATTAAATTTTTAAATTTTGCTGTTTTAATTTAAAAATTACACCATCAAACATTTTAATTTATAAAATTATATTTGATATACCCTTATTGGATAATTAAAAAATATTTAATAAAATTTTTTCAATATATAGATTTATTCACAAGATTAACTGATTAAACTATTTAATTATTTCATAATAAACATGTTTTCAATTCCTTGATGTCACAGCTAAAACATTTTTCTTTATTTCCTCTTTCTTATTGAATTGGCAAAGGCATCAGAATCATATCAAATTGATTTTCAACTAGAAAAATTGTCTCATTCCCTTTATAAGGCACCCCATCACCTTCTTTTCCCCATTCAATGCCTCCTCTTTTTTTTTGTTAGGGTTTTGTCACATCACCCTTTTTTTTTTCAAATTCTTTATTTCTTCTTTGTTTCAAATCTATTAACTAATTAAAATTAGAAATTTCAATATATTTTTTTCATCTAATGATAATATTTCATTGCAATATTACATAATAATAGCAATTTATTATTTTTTTTCCACGTATTGACAGAGAGAAAATTTGAATTCAGATCAATTACAGAATCGTATATGCATGCGCTATTTTGTATTTATTTAAATTTTATTTCAAACTAAAATTTTATTTTCAAACTTTTGGTCGAGCTTGGAAGTCAAACTTATACTATTCAAATCTGTTTGTACTAATTTCAAAAAGTAACCAAGGAAAAAAGCTGTTGGAAGAATGTAGAGCCTGACAGCCAGTTCACCGAACTGGAAACTGGCAGTTTCGTTAGTTACCCAACGGTTTGAGGGCTATAACGGTCAGAACTGGATCAAAAGCCGTTCCTCTTATTTCTGGTTATTCGGTTGCAAGTAATTAGTATGGAGAGAAGTGTAATTTTTGGCAAAGAAGCCTGTGTTCGGTAACACTAGTCATTATATCAACCGTTAATTAATTATTTTATTAATTATTAACCGTTTATATTGTAGTTTAAAATAAAAATAATATTTAGTAAAAATAATTGTATTAACAGTTAAAATTAAAATGAGATATTGATATATAATTTTTAATTTATGACCGTAAAAGTAAATTCATTATTAAAAAATGATGAATATATATAGTCATGTGTGTTATTATTTTTTAGAATAACAAATGGATTATTTCTTTTTATTTTCTAATTATGGCCATGTGTCATCCCTATATTTTGGCTTGTGAATCGTGGAAGGTCAATGGGTATAAGTGTAAAGAAAATTAATTATTGATTAATTTATATAAATCATAAAATGTTAGAATTGATGAAACGTTTTTTCCATCTCTAAAAACTATTTTGACTTCTTGATTTCAATTTGATTTAAAATTAAAATGTTTTTTTTATTTTTTTTATAAATAATTTATTATTAGACTTTTTATGTAAAAATATAAAAATTTATTGGTCAGTTTTTCGGTTAATAAAATTTTTAATTTTATTTAAAAAAAAAAGAAAAAAAAGTAGTGTCAGCAACTAATAGCCATCGATTGTGGGACGAGTATTCATTTGGCCACTATGTCACCGACCCACCAATCACTTCCACCACTGCATTCGTGTGAATAGACAACATGCACTTCATAAATTAATATGAAGATTGATTTTTTTTTTTCCCCTAATATATATCAAAATATCACTTTTATTGAAATTTTACAATATAATTATAAATGAGTCAAGCCGTTCATGAGCTGTTCGAGGTTTGGTTTGACGAAAGTTTAGATCAAGTTCAAACTCAATTAGCTAGTTCGAGCTCAAACTCTATTCATTTATGATTATTTGATCGAGCGTGAGTCATATTCAAATTTGATTATTTTTAAATGACTCAAATTCGACTCAGCTTGACTCATTTATAGTCGTATTAGTAAGACAAAAGACATATTGATTATGGTTTGAATCTGAATTGAATTTTAGAAAGATACATTTCTTTTTGTTAATAAATTGATTGGTAAAATAATTCACAAAAATATGCACCCGCAAACAAAATTGAAAAAGAAAGACAACCAGGGCACCAAAGCCTTGGAATTGGACATGCATGATTTTAAAATGCGAGGTGGTGGTGGTAGCTACTGCAATTGCCCCTACCTGGGTTTTGGATGGATATAAAATGGAGCTTCTGACACAGCAACAAGAAGAAGAAGAAGAAGAAGAAATTTTCATATCCTTTTTGTCCCTAGTTTGTTCTTCCGCCTTCCATTGTACTCTTGGAGATCTCTGCAATGTGCATGCTGCAGACAATCACACACAACAAACTGCGGAGCACAGATTTGACAATTCAATCTTTTTAATTGTGCTAAATATCTATGATTAATCCAATGGCTGTTGGCCTCAGGAAAATGTAAGTCTAACATCTCATTCCATAATCAGACAAACACAGCTAAGGGATCATGGGTACTAACAGCAATGGAAAATGTGGGAACCCAACTGATGTATCGCAAACCCACCAAAAGAAGTTTACAGTGATAACTATTTAATTATTTAAACAGCACAAAAAATGCAAATCTGCTGCATTTGTTACTGAAAGTAATCTGTTTGTGTTCAGTGTCAGAAACTAGGATGGTTTGGTGTACTTCATACCAATTGTTACTGACAGCAAATCTCTGTGCTGTGCAGTGTATTCAGTATCTGCAACCTTTTTTGTCTCCCCTTTAATTCATCGAGAAGTCCAATATCCGAGATGATATAATGGATTAGGAAATTCGAGCTCGTACAATTCAATTTTTGCTCTCAACCCATGTCCAATATGATCTTGAAGTTTCCTTGGTAACCCTCGGAACTTCTTTGTTGTATCTTCGTTCTATACCTAATTTCATAGTGAACTTCAAAATGCCTTTATTTCATTATATTCCAATTCCATTTATTTAATATTTCTTTTTTCTTTTTTATGAATTAAGGCCATTTGGCCATCTATTTTCTTTATTGGAAGCCTTACCCGGTTGTAGCTTAATCTCTATTTTCACTGGAAAATAAATTAAAAAAAAAGAAACAGAAACTTGCAATTTTTTTGGCATCCTTGAGGTCTTTTTCCTTTAATAAAAATTATTATAATCGAAATGGCTCGAATTTTCTCACACTTTCTATGTTAGTAAAAAAACGAATTAGATCACCCTTGATTTGAACTGAAAACCGATTTTTACTTTCGATTCCTTGAGGCACAAAATTAATGAAAACCACTGTGATCGAAAAGGTCCAAATTTTCTCATACTGTATACATTAATGAAAAGACCAATCAAACCACTCTTAATTAAAACCTTTTTGTTGCAATGGTTTGTTGCAATGGAACATGGGATTGAACCAAACCAGATCAATTGACATTTAATAAGCTTGAAAATCAAACTAAACCAAATTACAAAAAAACAAATCAAAATAATTGAAATTGATTTGATTTGGTAAAATTTTCAATTAGCTAACTGAATGCTCACCTCTATTGGCAATTCCCTGGTTTATCATCCTTTCCAGTACATATTTTAGTTTCAACTTTGGACATCCATTAATCATTTGTTGCATCTGATAGATTACGTAGCATATAGGTCAAAATCAACAAACACAGATGCTAAGCAAGATCTTTCAGAAAATGGGTAAAGCCATATACTTAGAATCAAGAAAAGTGAAAATGGTGAGAAAGGAATATATATACTTTGCATAAACACGTCTGACCCAAGTGAGTCTAACACCACATTTAGGTAAACCCTTCTCTTGCTTTTATATTAATACAAATTCATGATTTTAACTTAGAACACAACAATGCAGTTTCAAATGCTAAAGCATTACCAAGTCTCAAACAATTTACAAATACTTGTACCAGAGGCTGCATTTCACCAATCCTGTTACACTATCATGTAATTTCAATATTAATTGTTGACGTACGTGAGATTGAAGACAATTTGGGCAGTTTACAGCTTCAAGATCTCTTTATGAGCAATTTGTGTCGTAACTTGCTAAACCCAGCAACTCTGGACCTTCTAGTCGAGGATTATTTTCAAAGCTACAACAGTGAAACAAAGTGAGGATATTACTTCCTTTTATTGCAAAAACATATTAGCAGATTTCTCTTTGTAGAACATTTTACCCATCCTCACAAAATATGAATGCCAATAAAATATCACAATGTTCAGAGAAAGACACGATGATACAGCACATAAAAGATAGGGAATAAAAGTAGGAAATAAAAGGTCCTACGTGAAAAATATCTGTATAAAAGATAAACATTTAACAATCCCTCGCAAAGGCTTCTGGATTTGAATATATAATGATTGCCAAGTTGCAATGGTTTCAATATAGTTCATATGGGTATATAAGAATCCAAGCAGAATAAGGATCACATGTATATTGTCCAAACTTGCCTGTGCATAGTGGCATCTGGTCCCGATTTACAAACCACTTAAGGAATGGACAACCAAAAGTAAAGACATCCAGTCCAGCCATTTATCTAGAAGGATAACATAGCACAATCGTGTTGCTAAAGACCATTCAACTCAACATTGCAAAGACAATTATATTGCATGGATGATACAGCACTCAACTAAGATTTTAAGACTACTAACAGAAATTTGACAAAACTTGGGTCTGCAAAGAGGAAACTTAGTGTGGTTAACCAACAAACCATCAACAACAGAATTCCTTTCTTAATACCAGCTCTGTTTATCACAGTACAACTAAAACCTCAGAGAGTTGATATAAATATGTCACTAGAAAATAGTCAAAAATTTGCCAACACTTTAACACTTGACTCGAAATTGAAGATTAGAATATCTAAGGCCCTGGTTGTCCATATTCAGTATGTAGAAGTTGCTTGTATAGACAGATAGGAGCTGATTCAATAGAAGTTTTGTCAGTTTTGATTGATTGATATAATCTGCAAGTTCCAAGCAAAGTTCAAGGCCGCCAGAAGCAAGAAAAGAAGGGGATGCAGACAGGAGTTTTGATGAGAGTAACATCAGACATTGAAAACAAGGACAGACAAATCAAAATACGGCCACACTGGAATCAAGTTTTTCCTACATCCTCAACTGGCAATCCATTGCATTGAAAATTCCCAGAGTGATGAAGCTTGAACTACAGATGGCACTGCCAGCTGTGGTCCTGGTCCACAACAAAATACAGAGCAAGCAGATAAAACCCAGATTTGATTGTAGAGATAAATCTATTATCATTGTGGAAGATCTTAAATAGGGATCTTGAGCATCATCTCATCCAGGAGAGAGTATTCTATTCGTAGTACTAGTAGGAATTGCCTTAATTCCCTTTCAGCTGAGGGAGGGAGCTACTGGCCGTAGCTCCCGAACGTTAAGGTAGGGATAGGGGTAGGGCTCTCCCCCCGAGGGGGAGGGGAGGGGGGTAACAACTACAGAATCACAGAATACAAGGAGTTAAAATCCTTAACTCATTCTTTCCTTTCTTTCAAGATATGTTATCACACCATCTAATTTGAATGGTCTTCCCTAAGTTAGAGACCCAGAAACATGCAGAATTATTGTATTCTGCAATTAAACAAGGCAATTTTGGAATACTTGACACCCCATAAACTAAGCCACTAACCAGATCCACTTAAACAAGCCCAAAATATCAGCTGCAAGATCCAAAACGGCAGATTAATGCTCTCATGCTTAAAACATAGCACTTTGCAGATCCCTTTTCTAAGATATTATAAGGTTACGTCTTACTAATACTAGACAGTAACAAACCAGACTTCAAAATTTTTGAGTTGGATATTGCAACCGTTAACAGTTTTTTTCACTCTTTTAAGCACTATCAGATTTTTCAGGGTCTTGGCACTTTGCAGTACTAAAAAAAAAGCGTAGAACCACTAAAACCATTCACCACCCAAAAAAAGGAAAAAAAATGGCAGGGCCTCCATCAAGGTGTTTTCTTCTCTTTTTGGTAATTCCATCAAAGAATCTTTAAAATTGGAGAGAGACTATCAAAGCACAGATTTGCTTGGACTGGACTGACTGAATTAACACTCAATTCAACAAAGCCCAAGTTAAGCCTCACAACTGGGCCACCATAAATTAGGAAAGGATTTTGCTTCAAAAGGACCACCATTCACTACCTGATACATTCTCGGTAAGCATATAAAAAGTATACATTCATGAATATTTGTTTATGAAAGCATGCATACAAATAACAATAAAAATAACATCTACAATTCTAGAGGAGCAAATAAAAGAAAAACCTACTTGTTCAAAGGGATACGTTCAAATGGTCCACTGGTAGGAATTGTTCCACATAAATCATTGTTTGACACATCACTTGAAAAAGTGGAAAAACTTGACATTAGTTGAAAGACGAAACACTTATACTCGATATAGTTCCATAAATGAATAAGCAGTGTGTGTGTGTGTGTGTGCATGCGCGCGCAAAGAGGATGCTGAAGGAAATACTTACACAACTTTAAGGCTTGAAATACCAACAAGATCCCTAGGAATTGGTCCAGTTAATCGGTTATCATTAAGACGTCTGCCAATAGAAAGACGAATCAGAGATTGAGAAGACTGATTTTGCAATATGACATAAACTAATTAACAGAAGGGGGCCATTTTAATCAGAAATTTTTTTAAATAATTTGATAGTAACAATTTCTGATCAAAATCCAAGTGAGAACCATCTATACTGGAAAGACACATAGTTAATCAATGATACAAGAAAACAGGTTACTCGGCACAAAAATTGCCAAAATTTGAATGAGGAAGCCATCTCAAATAATTTTTATTCCCAAAATGAGCCAATGAATTTAAAGTAAATGCAACACTCCAATACCAAAAGGAGAAAAATAAAGAAACCAAAGGCTTCCTGCACTCTAATCATGAATTAATTAGAGTTGCATAAACTCACAAAAAGACAAGGGACTTCAATTTCCCCAATGAAGGAGGTATGGTCCCTGAGATGTTGTTGTTGTACAAATCCAAGCTGATGAGGCTCTTCAAGTTACCAAGCTCATTAGGTATGCTTCCTTGAATATTGTTTTTATAGAGTTCCCTGCAGCATGAACAATCAAAGAGATCCTAAGTTAATATACAACGCCTAAATTCCAGAAGCAACTAACTGAAATGCACCTACAGATAGCCTAAATAAGTCATAATTTTTGTATAAGAAAAAACAAGCAAATAAAAATCTTGCCAATGAAATATACTATCGGAAGACAACAAACTGTAGAAACATACAGGTATTGCAGGTGCTCTAGCTTTCCAAGCTCGGGGACTAGATGTCCAGATAAGTTTGAGTTCCCCAAGTCACTGTACAAAATATAAGATTGAGAAATGAGAACACAATCCACATAACACTAATGATTCTTAACAAAAGAAAAAAAAAAAAAAAAGAGATAATTTTGAATGCTATAATAGGCATAAGATAAAATAAAATTATATATCAAACTTCCAGAGAGTCAGATAATCATAACCCAACCCAGCAAAGATCAAACCAACAAAATCAAATGTCACAAGTAAAAACACACGGACTATTATTAGAAAATGTGATAGACCACAAGCTGTGGCAACAAAAAGCAAGATGTTCCTCTAATTAGTCATAACATCATATGAAGCAATACATTTTTCACGCAACTTTACCCAGTAAAATCAGAATGCACGATGCTTCCTATTGCTTCATAATAACAATGCACTAATGCATTACAAGAACCGAAAGTTATTGCTGATTAGGATTTCAAAAAAAAAAAAATTTGATTGGCTATCCATCATAGAAAGAAATGGCAACTACTCCATTCGCTAAACTATGCACAAGTAAACAAATTTTGATAGGTTGCACGAACAACGATTATCACAGTTCCCAGTTCCCACAATTATATCATTTTCCAGCATATGTTTGTGGAGAGTTATACACCTTAGAGGAACTAGAAGCATTTCTTCAATATAAGCATATTTCACAAAATTGTTTTTACGATATACATAAAAAGTATCTACCAGAATACAATATCTAAACAAAACTTAAAAGAAAAAGAAACTTAATAATATCTATCATAACACAGTAAATAAATCCCCATAACAAATAAATCGCCCTTAAGCTTTCTGAGAACAAAACCAAGGTATAAGGTTTTGGCTGGAAGTACACAATTCAAACACGTAAATACTAGTATTAGTGTCACTTCTAGAACTGTTATATTACAAATTGGAACCGAGAACTGAAACTTGCTTTTTGGTTACTTCAATCCTAAAATTTAAGAGGGGGTGGGGAAATTAACAGGAAATAGAAACAGCTGATCCTATTAATATCCCCAGCAGCAGCAAATGAAAGCCAAAGTATCAAATTTCATAATTTGAACTCTAATTGAGGCCATACTAGTTCTCAAATATGAGCGAACGGCTAAGCTACGTTGATTTCACAAACACAACCGACCCCACAAAAAAAAAATTCAAAATTAAATTCTACATCAACCCCAATTGCATGAAACACTTCCAAAATGAACAAACGACTCGTTAATTAAAAAGGAAACAAATAAATAAAACCATTTAATCAAATTTATGAAGTGAAGAAGGAAAAAAAAAAGAATCAGCTCTAAACAGATCCAAATCAAGTTTTGTGGAAGCGTGCATGGCGAGAAATAGAGAGGGAGGAGTTTAAATACACTCGAGTCACGCGGTTATCCTGGTTACAGGTGATGTGGAACCAAGTACAGGGATTGACGAGGGTGGGATCCCAGCTCTGGAGAACATTATCCGGATCCGACAAGCTCCTTCTCAAGGTGTACAAAGCGTCTCCTTCGGAGTTGCCATAAACTACAGAAACTAAGGTTAAAACTAGGGTTACAGTTACAGAAGCTGAGAAAGTCCACGGCCAGGTCGGTGCTGGAGCCGCCATGATTGACGCCACAAACGAAGTGCTCAGTTGGAGAGCAACTTTGGTGGTTGGGTAGCGTGATTGAGTATCTAGGGTTGAGGTTTAATTATCATGGAAGAGAAAGTTAAAGGTTTCAGAGAGAAAGGGTCAACAAGATTCTGATACAAGAAGATCGGCTTTGGGAATATCAGAGCAAAACATGGGGCATGGGGCTTCTCTCTTCTTTCCTTCCTACTTTAAATTGACCTCCTCCACTTCCTCTTTTTCTTTTTTCTTTTTTCTTTTTTCTTTTTTCTTTTTCTTTGTCGTACTCAAAATTCATTTTTTTTTTCTTTTTAAATTCATTGAAAAGCTTAATCAACCAAATTACGTAATGAGCTATGTATGAAAATAGTCCCTTTTTTTTTTTCACTATATTAATATAAAAATTTTTATAGCCAAAATTCAAAATCTTTCGCTCACTCTTTATATTAATAAAAAGATTAAGTAAATCGATAATAAATTAAGAGAAAAATATTTTTAGCACACAATTGATATCTGGCAAGCTTAATTTTTTATTTCAACCCGAATATTTTTAGTAATTATAATTTCACAATAAATCGATTTTTGTATTTTGGATATCCTGAACTTATCAATTTAATTGTAATTATATCTTAATTTAAATTAATATATAACTAATTTATTTACATCTTAAAATTAATTTAATTTGAAAATTAATGCAATCTTAATTTTTTTTATTTATTATATAAGTAATTGGGTTCGATTTTGTTACTTATTATTTAAATATTTGGATATATTATTTTAATCAAAATTGCAACTTTAATTTAGTTTTACGGTGCAACTGCAACAAATCGATAGATTTAGAGTGTTTTGTAATTCACTTTTAGAGTTCAATTGCACTCTAAAAGAAATTAAAATGTAATTGCAATTAGGTCAATAAGTTCATAGTGTCTATGGTATAAAGGTTGATTGAGAGTGAAATTACAACCATTCGAAAAGTTCACGGTGAAATTAAAAGTAAAGTCTATATGGGACATTGTAAAAGTGTAAACAAGGCAAAAAGTCTGCAATGCCCTTCAAATACTTCTAATCATTTTTATTGCTAGCGATGTCATGATCAAGGATGAAAGTAAAAATGGGTATTTATGATATTCGCTATGATTTGATCCATTTATGTAACATTCGCATCAGTTGAGGTGTTAATTTAAGATTTTAACTTATTTTAGATAAATCTCACATCGGCTAAGCACATGTGTAAGCCTTAAAATAGCAAAAGGCATTTTGGGCTATTGAGTGAGTTTTAGCTTAAAAAAAAAAAAAAATTCGCGCGGGCCTTTTATTCAGCCTAAAGCGGACAATATTTTATTAGGTATGGTCTATTACAAACTTGTTTTCCAAGCAACCTAACCAAAAACTAAGATTTCAAATTTATGTTGATAAAGATTATGGCTGAAACTGTAAAATTCAATAGAAAAACTAAAAATAACAAGATTTGAATTTCTTAACCCGCAAAAATAAGAACTCGATTAATCAAACAAATGACAAAAGATAAGCTTATTATAATTAGAGGAGTAAAAAAAAAATAATTATAATGTATTTTGCTTTTTTTTTTTTGAAGATTTTATTTTTATTTTTAAAATATTATCCTCTCCAAAGAGAAGAGGTTCCTAGATATCTCCATGCATGCTAATGGACCTACAAAGAGGAACATGACCAATTCCACTATAAGCAAATTTAAGTGGACTTTGCTTCTAAATATGTTCCACTAATTATATGTAAACACATTTTCATGATGTAATGATAGATTATTAGAAAATAATAATAATAATAATAAAACAAAAGTTAACCGTTGACTCTAATGTTGGATTATTAACTAATCCCACCATTTTTGTGGAATAATAGAGATGATGAGCTTCTAATGTCATATCCTCTCAAAAAGAAGAATCCAAAAAAGAGAAAAAGGAACATTGCAACTACTGCATGTTCAAAGCTGGCCATGACAATATTATAGTGTTTGCCCTATAAAATTGAAACAAACATAATCATGTTCAAAAAGTATTTGTAAGGATATTGTAACAAAAAATATTTAATTTTGCATTTGATTCATTACGTTTCAGATTTTGTAACTGTTCATCTGAAATTTTGCTTTTCACTAATCAAATTGTTCTTTTTCGTATAAATAAATTATTAACCGAAATTTGGCTCAATCGATACGATTTGTAATAAAAAAATTGATTGATTCGGCTTTTTTTAAATAGTAATTTGATTTATTTGGATTATACTGATTCAATTGAATTTGAATTGGATACCCAACCATCGATGTTTATAGTTTTGTAAACGCACAATAGATTCTAGTCCAGCCAACTAGTGGATCAAAAGATGAATGGATTCGATAAAATTCATGGGCCGGGCCGGGCGAGGGGATAAAAGCATAATATCCATGGACTACATGAAAACTAGCCCTGGGCCCAGTATGAGAATTATTTTCTGATGCTCTCTGTGCCATTCTGCATAACTTTCACTTTCTTGAGCAGCTAATTTCTCACTCCCCTAGAATGGAGCATATGCGATCTGCTTAAACTCGGTATATAGATTAATTTGATAGGCACATGGATTAATTTGAGGTGACACACAATGAAAATTAAAAGGTTGAATCACATGATTATATAAAAAGTTTCATTTAAAATATAATTTCACATCATTTTCGAAAAAAAAAAAATTTTACAGTGAAAAATAATATTTTATACAGAAAAATAGATAGGGAACGTTTCAGAAATACAGAAACGGCTAGGAATTTCCATACTGCTTGAATGGCAACATATAAAACTCACTACAAATACTCTTCACATGAAGAGAATCTCATACAGTTCTAGGACGAAAGCGATCACACAAAACATAGAGAAAATTCTCCACCAAACCTGGGCAATCCATGCAGTGCCCATGAGTAGAAAACCCTCTACGAGCACGGCTTGCATTGCTCGCAGAAATCTTCAATTTTCAAATTAGCTTCCATCGTTATCTGTAGAAGAATGTTGAACCCTATCACTTCTTTTTTAAATCTCTAAAATAACGGAAACAAACTAAAGAATTGTGTATTACATACTGTTATTTGGATCTATTGCATTTTCTAAGGAATAAAAAACAGTTAGAGGATTAGCTGCGCTAGCAAAATCCCACTGTATAATATAAGTGTGAAAGCATTAGATTCCTCTTTGAACATGACAGGTTTTCTTTATTCTTTTTTTTTTTTTCCCCTTTCTCCGAACAAATCCCACTTTTAGGAAAGTAGTTATCCAGCGGATCTGCCTCTTTCCTTTCACTATCCTCCTCCACACATCATCTATGTATTTTCTTTTCTTTTATTATTATTTTTTAATTCTTGTTTATTATTTTACAGCTCAGCTAATTTATTCCCATTAATATAAATATCAACCTCTATGGGCGTGTGCCTTCCACACTCTTCTATATCCAAAACCTCATAGTTCTCTGTTTCTTTATCTTTCATTTCCTCATGGCAGTCTTTCAAGAACTTAACCATCTCTCCTCTTTGAAAGAAACTACAGATCTTGAGAACCAAACGACGCAAGATCTTAAAGAGTTGACCAATCTTGATAACCAAACTAAAAAACCTTTTAAAGAAAATGATGTTGAGAACCAAACAACGACAGAATCAGAGGAAATGGAGGTGGTCGTCGACTACTCCAAAAGGGCACAGTGGCTACGAGCGGCGGTGCTCGGTGCAAATGATGGTCTGCTTTCTACATCTTCATTAATGATGGGTGTAGGAGCTGTACGTAAAGACCCTAAAACCATGGTCCTTACTGGCATCGCCGGCTTAGTTGCCGGTGCATGCAGTATGGCTATCGGAGAATTTGTTTCTGTTTACTCACAATACGACACCGAATTGGCTCAACTAAAAAGAGAGATCAAATCAGGAAATATGCAGACTTGTGATATTGAAGCTAAGAAAAAAGATTTGCCAAGTCCATTACAAGCTGCAGCGGCTTCAGCCTTTGCTTTTGCCGTAGGGGCGGTGATACCGCTGCTTGGGGCAGCTTTTGTGGTGGATTATGGTGTTAGGATTGGGGTAGTGATAGGTTTAGCAAGCTTTGCCTTGGTAGGGTTTGGATGGGTTGGTGCAGTATTAGGGCATGCAAATATCGTTAGATCTTGTTTGAGGGTTTTAATTGGAGGATGGTTGGCTATGGGAATAACTTTTGCCCTCACTAAAGCTATTGGGAGCACAGGATTTTGATTATCTCTAAAATTAAATATATATATATATATATATATATATATTTTTTTTCCGGAAATATATTTAGAATACAATCGACTTCCATTCTTCCTACGCCATTTTATATAAACAAGCTTAATTTTCTTTTTTTGGCCACTGATGTTTAGATTTTAGCAATATTTCTTTAGATTGGATTCTTTTTCTGTGTGCTTTTTTTTTTTTATAAATGAAATAGATATAACATATGTACAAAAATAAAGTGAGAGGCTTCTTTTGTTCTTGAGGGTGTTCTAATATAAGAGGCTTAATTGATTTTACATAATTAATCTTAGTTTGTGAAATGATTGATCGAGGTTGGATTCTACTGGAGAGAATTTCAGAAACGTTTAAAAATAATATTTCAGGAAAAAAAAAATTAATTTTGATACGGTATTATTAAAATAAATAAATAAAACTTAAAACAATACTTTATGAATTACAAGGTTTGTTGAGAAAAATATGGGATTAGATTAGTTTTTTTCGTTTCAGTATTAATTTGTAAGTTGTAAATAAATTTAAATATTTTTTTGGGTGGGAAAAAGAAGAGAAATAAATCCTAGCTGCCAAATGTAACCATATTTTCTTCAATTATTATACTCTTTAGATGAAATAAATAAAAATAATTAATACTAAAAAAATTAATAATATGACCAATCAAAATCTTTAGTTTGTCTTGAAAAACAAAATAATGAGAACAGTTAATCAATAAATTACGTATAAATGACAAGTGAATTTCAGACCACAAAGTACTGGTTTCAAAATTTACATGATCTGTAGTACTAAAGCCAATTGGCTTTTTACATTTTCTTTCATAATAATACATGAATACAAAAATTAGTTCTGAGTTTTGAATGTTCCATTTCCTGCAAGTTTAGTGTATTTCACTAACTAATAACCAAATTAGACGAGGTAGGTAGATGAGACCTGCACACCGTTTCTCCAACTCTGCAGGGAATTGAATGAATGACTAAAAGCCAATCGAGCATAGAAATCAATAAACAATTTGTTGTTGGAGTCCAAAACAAATGGTCTGCAAATGCAACAGTAATGAACATAGGCACATTAAATTGAATCTTCATAAATATATGTACAAAGAGAGAGAGTGAAACAGCAAAGCATTTGAAAAGATTGTGAATTTGAAATCAGTTACCAGTCAATTTGTGGCAATATGTGCTGATTTTGCGATTACAGAACGTATTTTTATCTGCCATAAGCTGGTTAATGCATCAAGCATCAAATTTCAGCACAATATAAGATCAGATAATAACAACATGGAGCAATGGGAAGTCAAATAAAAACTCCTTCATGGGAATGAAATTAGATGTAAAGCCGTCGATTTCTTTCTTTTCAAGTTACATGATTCCAATGAATATTCGCAACATATTGTGCCAATTTTACATTGAGTTGACTACTAGATTCTCCTTAGATGCATATCAATTGAATTCACAATTCAAATATATGAGCTTCAATTGTCTCCTCAATTATAAAGAGAGGAGAATCAATATTATGAGTAAATAACCATTTAACTTGTCAAGTAAGAAATTTAGTAGCTATTAATCTAAATCCCAAATTAGCTGGAGCCAATATATGAATTGTTTCTTTCTATTTTACTTTGTTCATAATTCAGTTTCCACCATCAAAGCAACACCCTTATAACTTAAATAAATAGACGTCTATATAAGATATGATCCCCAATATATTCTAATTGTATCATTCATTAGATGCAGTCAATTCTAATTTTGTTCAATTTTGTGTAGCCACAAATATCTCTTAACATCCACATTTTAGAACCTAATAATCATTCTTGCATAACATTGCCAATCTCAATGTCAATTTATAAACCTTGTGATTCAATTTGTTATACATTTTCTTGTCATATAGCACCCTTATGCTACTCCTCCATTTCATTCATCCTATTTTAATTCTATGCTTTGTGTATCATGCCATCCTTAAATACAAAACCTAAATATTTGAATTGGTTGCACTTACATGTGAAAATACATCTACTCTCACACCACCTCTATTCTTCTTATAGCGTTAAACTCTCAATACATATATTCTATCTTAGCACAACTTAATGTAAAATCCTTATTCTCACAAGTGCTTCTCTATAGATCCAACTTTTGGTTAATTTTCTCGCCATTTTCATTGATTAAAACAATATAATCTAAGAATAACGTGTATCTTGGAACATTCTGTGTATCGCAAGTTAACTCATTCATAACTAGATAAAACATGTATAGTTCCAAGGCAGATCCTTGATGTAGTCATATAATTATGGGAAACTCCTTTGCAACCCATCCAGGGGGCGACGCTAGGTGGAGCTCCAAGGGCAAAAAAAAAATTTCCATACAAAAAATTACAATTTTTTTATCCTTAAAAGAATAAAAAAATTATGCTTTGCACTCTAAAATTGTTAAAGATTTAATTTCACCTCTATAAAATTTTTTCCTACTTTTGCTTTTGATCCCATCCCATTGTTCTCGTACTTGTAGCTACCCTTTCATCCATATCCTTAATGGCATTCATATGATTGACATGAATTCATTTTTCTTCAACCCCAAACAAAGGAACCTTTTAAGCACTCTATCATATGCTTTCTTTAAGTCAATGAACACCATGTGTTCTTCTTCTCATAAATTTCCTTTAATCTTTTTAGCAAAAATATAACATCCACGTAGATCTACCAAGTATATAACCAAATTACTTCTCCAACAACTCTATAATCTCCCTAAGCCTATGCTCTATCACTTTTCCCCGAAATTTTATCTTACGACTAGTAAGTTTAATACCATGAAAAATGTACTATTTTAAATATCCCCTTTGATCCTATATGTAGGAACCAAAGTGCTCTGTCACTGCTCGTTTAGCATCTTTTCCACCTCTTAATATAACATTGAATAGCTTTGTTAACCAATCTAGTCCAACTTCAACAAGACTCTTCCAAGCCTCCATAGATATATTATCTGAGCCATTTGCCTTTTCAAACTGTATATTTTTCATGGCCTCCTTGACTTTAATAGGCCGAATCTTATAGGTTTAATTAAGATTTCTTTCCATCTCAGAGGTTTGAAGGTCTACAAAGTCATCCGCGTAGTTTGTGTTGAACAACTAGTCAAAATAGCATCTTCATCTCTCATTTATCTCCTCGTCTCCTATCAAAACATTTTGTAAATCATCTTCAATACACTTAGATAAAGGGTTACTAAGTGCATAAAAATGGGTTATAACACAGAAAAGATTCGCTTAACACAAAAATTAAACAAGTTAGAGCTAAGTTTAAACAAGTTTACGTCATAAACAGATGACTCGTATAAGACATAGTTTTAATGAGTAGCGTCATGTGTTAACTCACAGAACACATTTAATACACTTGAATAATTTATGCACTTTGTTCATTAATTATATTTTTAAGCATGCTTGAGTTAAATATTATGAATATCATATACATGTGATGTAGGTCGTATTGTGTTTTCTACCCATATATGAATCATTTAGTCAAATGTTTATACGTGTTATATTCATTTCGATAACGCGACCGTTTTTCACATCCCTAATCCTTATCCTATTTCTCTTAACCATGCCAGTTCGTGCATTTCCTTTTCCCACTCCCTCATCCTCAGCTTTTGGTACAAGCCAATAAACTACCTTATGCTTTGTTGATAATTTTGTTAGTTTTTCTCTTTGCTTCCTCATATTCTTCAAAGACCTCTTCATCTTCTGCTTTTGGTAACTTCTTGTACCGATTTGGTGTTGCATTGATAGCCATTTGTACCTCCACTTTCCACCACCACAATTCTTGTGATCAGGGCCCTCACCCTCCAACACTTCACTTGTTACCTTTTTAATTTAACCCATTATTAACTTTCTTAATGTAACCCATCATCCCCTTTCATATTACATCCTTATTAGTCCTCAACACTTCGAATCCTGCTGGATGCATCGCCTCTTCAAGAAGGATTTCTGAGAATTCCTTACCCGTAAAGCAATCAAGCAATCAAGCCGTCAAGCGACCTCCGTAATTGACTCTGAATCCTAGGCTAAGGAGCACCAATGAAAGCAGGAGCATGGATTAATTGCCATAACACTTCCATCTTTCTTCCCTCTTTATATAATTTTTAATGGCAAGTCCCCTACTTCAAGCACTACCGTTAAGTGATCAACTTCAACAATTGCAATTTGCAAGTGTTACAATAGTGTTTTTAGCTATGTTCGACAATGTTAAATGTTTTAACAGATGTCAATTGTTATAGTAGTTGTCAATTATCTTAATAATAATAGTTGTCAGTTGATAATTAACTCCCTCAAAATCTAAACATCAGTGTAAACGCGATGCTACTGAACAGTATAAATAAAAGAGATAGTATCTAGACATATCAAAACACTAAAAGATATGTTAAAAATCAACAAGGGCATTCATCTTCATGTTTCTTTCTTCTCTCTCTTTCTTTTTTTCTTTTTGTATTTTGATAAAATGATCTATCAATGTTATCATTATAACCATATCACCGCCATCTCAACATGTTAACTAACAACTAATAATACTAAAGAAATCGCTAAAAGAAAAAAAATGGTTTTAATAGTTTGGTGTATCTTTGTATTATTTAGTTGAGCAAAAGGTAAACATCAACCGATAACACACATTACATGTTATGTCCAAAAGTAAAACAAAGAGTAAACTTATAATATCTACGAAAGTAGAAAGTATTTTAAGCCATGTCTATCTTGGCACAGAGAATAACCAAGAATGTAGTAAAGTGATTTTAGCATTATGTTAATCGAATTCCAAAGTATTTTATTGAACATTAAAGTTTAGGTATGTCAATGTGTATTAGTAATGAGTTGAGAAACGATGGATGAATTGAACTTATCATGCATTTTTTAAAATATTCATATATTGAAACGGGTTTTTGCTATATAACCTAAATTTTAGGCCCAACGACCTATGGCGTTCAGAAGAATTATCAATTTAGACAATCTTCTTAACTTTATCATTCTACCCTGAACCCTCAACATTTAGGTTTGGATTCAATTTTTCAAATAAATTTGAAATTGACAAATATATATATAAAAGATATTTTGTTCAATTTTGAGTTCTTGATGTATTCAAAACTCATTTTTTACAATTAATCAATGCAAAAAATAGCAAGCAAATATTGAATAAAAAAGGTTCAAAATAAGGATATCATTTTAATTTTTCAAGAGATCATTGCAAAAAAACATGGACAAGACAAACTTTTCATTTATAAAATTGAAAAGGCTTTTACAGAGGGTTTATAAATAAATATCAGGGTAACAAATTTAGCTACAAGTAAAATGAAGTGTTATATGAATTAGTAAGAGGTTAAAATTAGCACGTTGTTTTCATTTGCTTTTTCTAAAGTTAATATGCACAGAGCAAGGGAAGGAACCAGCTGGAAGAAAAGAAGCTGAACCATTTATGTGGAGGCATGGCAATGAGATCAGAAAAAGGCAAAGATGGGAAGACATAAACAGGAGCTCCACAACCCATTAGCCTTGACAAAATGGCATGCGATGATGAGAATTGTGGACAGGGAACAATCTGTCTCTAGGATTTCTGGGCCAAAGGAAAATTGGAAGAATTATCAGTACAATGTGCAGGAGACCCCTGAAAAAAAAAAATTGAACAAAGATGAAGAGGTTGAACAATGTAAACAAGGAAAATGGAAGAGAAAATAGCTTTGAATTGGATAAACCACAAACTTCATCTAAGAAGTGGAAGCAAACTCTGAATGTAGAATGGATAAAAATAGTGTCAACAGGATGAGCTAGAAGGCAAACATTGAAGTGATGGTGCTAGAGATGTAAGCGCACATACATGCGGAATGCCAATTACCAGTGATTAAAGAATTCCTTAATTGAACGCATTCCTGTTGGGAATCCCGTTGACTCAATCTTCCAGTTTTCACCAATTTTGTTTGTTGATATGATTAGAAGACTAATTTTGTTTGTTGTATTGCTTGTTTCCGAGCAGATTTTCAAACTAAGTAACAATTGCTTCCACAAATATTTTTGGTATTGGTATCAACTAAGCTTTCATTCAACTCAACCAAACTGCAATCCCAAATTAGTTGGACATTAACAAAGCCATATAAACCCCCCCCCCCCCCCCCCCCAAAAAAAAAAAGCAACATCCTAAAAACTTGCATTCCGCAACCAATTGTGGGGATCTTCTGATCAATCCAGAAATCATTGCAATTCCATTAGCAATGAGGATAGAGCATAAGCACCTCTTCACAATGAAACCCACAACAAGGCACAAAACCCATCATCAATCAACCTAGTATCCAACTACATATCTCAAGCTCTTTAGAGGACTCTTCCTTATAAATACATAAACATAAAAGACCATTACCACCAGTTTCAACCTGACATTCCATATCTGTCTATTTTCCTCCACTACATTCCTGTCAAGAAGAAACCCCTCCAAAATAAAGAACAAAGCAATCTAATCTGTAATCATCTAGGATCTTCAGTAACATCCCTACCTATAGACTCTTAAGCCTTCCCTAAGCCCTTCCCAACTCCCACTGGCTTCAAACTAGTCCTCTGATAGTTAACTTTAACTATGCTTCAGAAAATTTAGACAAAAAAGAAAAAGAACAATTTCAAAGATAGAAATTTCTAAAACAATCCTTCTCCCAAAATAAATAATAATACACATGCCTAGCTCAAAGAAATGCCAAAGAAAACTCAACAATAACAAAAAGCCTAGTCAATCTCCCAACTAAGCTTCTCTTCTGTGGTTAGTGCCAAATCAGTCCTTCAGTATTAAACCAGCAATGGCAGTTTGTTTATCTTCCACAGGGCATTCCAAAATATAACTTAGGAAAGCAACTTTAACCACAATACTAGATATATCTCAAGTGTACTTAGTAAATTTTCCATTTTCCCATAATATCACTAATGGAGTCAAACTAGGCTTTTATTTTCTTTTTATCCTAAGCTATTGGACAAGCAATTAGTAGCATAACCAATTTTTTGTAGTAAAGGAATTCTTTTTGGGACATTTAAACTTAGCCTCCAACATATTTCAATTCAAATACTCAATTAGTCCAGTTGCTAATAGAAATTATGATTTATAACTTATATATATTTAATTTAAAAAATACTCAAATTATTATAATAATTAATAAAAATAGTCTATCTTACATGCCGTATTTGAGTAATAAAGCTGAATCCTGAATGCCAATATTTTTAAAATTGCTAAGCAAACAAGAAGCAAATTACCACACCGCAAAACAGCTGAATTTTGTCAGTGCAATTTTGCTTTCAGACATAGTGCATCCTCTAATTAAAGCTGCAACTAGTCCAAGTAGCTCATGTTATCAAAAATTTCAGTACAAACTTTGAGGCTCCAGCTTAGGACCAAGTTTATGACCAGATATAAAGCTGCTATATTTCTGGTGTTAAAAAAAAAATTTGGGGAGTATACCTCCAATTCCTTCCCTTTTCATTGTTAGAATTTAGAGTGCCTCGCTAGGATCAATCTATGGAATTAAAAAACATCAGCGAGTAAACATCTTTTTCCCTCTCTTATCCCTTCCCTTTTCCTTTGTTGGGACATGAGGTGCCTCACCAGGATTTCACTAACATTTCTTAAACTAGGTTCTGCATAAGATAAATCAATTTGTAACAGCAGAAAACAAGCAACTGTCAAACATCTTCTTGTGTGCACTTAAATATTGAACACCACAATCAAGAAAAAGATAAAAAAGGACCAAATAGCAGTTAAATCATGCTTACTCTTTTATTCTCCTTGCCAGTCTACCAATTCGCTGCGAGGGGCATGGAGCTTTGCCACTTGCTCCTCTGCTTCAGTATCATTGACCACACCACGGCATCGTGGAAAGCCACAATAGCACGCTAGTTGTTCATCAATTGAGAAAAACCTAAAAGGAGAGGAATCAGTATAAAAAGAAAACACAACAAGAAACAGAGGAATTGCATACAGAGACTTGAATAATGAGAACCTATAATCGTATGTGAGTTCTTCCCATCTTTTTATGTCTCTCTTCGCAAAAATAATTATATGTTCATCACCATTTACACTTATAACTCTTGAATAGCAATTGGGCTGCACCAAAATGGAAGTAAAATTAGTGCTCCTTTAACATTCAATATAATTAAGCCCCAGTATATGAAGGAAAAGGAAAAAAAGTGAACATCAAAAACATATCGTAAACAAGAAATTCATATTCAAGTAATACTGACGGGTTAAAGGAATATCAGTTACTAAATTAAATGAACTAAAATAAAAAAACTTCTCTACAATTATAAAACAGATGAGAAAAGCATGAAGAGAAGAAGCAGACCTCGCATGAATGATTAATCAGATGAGCAATGCTTCCTGCCCTTGTTGCATCAATGACTCGCTCATCATCAATGCGAAACATGTAAGTCCCCGCACCCTGCATTCAAAAATAACTCTACTTAATTACACCATAAAAATATACATAATAACACACTATTATATCCTCAGACAGAAACATACCACCAATGAATTGTATATGAAGTGTTCCCTCCTGTCAGCTATAGGTGGCCTAACAAGTTCACCAGTGTATTCAATAACCTGCATATCACGATGTTCATAAATGCTTAACACCAAATGAACTTTTGATAGAAGATATGTCATATTACATATGCAACTTAAAATTACCATGTCTCCTGCTCTGTGAGGATGCTTTGCAAAGATGCCAAATCCATGAATTCCTGATTTGCCTAGACCAACAGATAGTTCCAATAATCAGATAGAGGAAACCAAATCACCATGAAAAATTCTAAATTTGAATAACTATAGCAAGATATAACAGGGACACAAAAGAAAGCCAAACATATAATCTTCTTGAAATATGCATGCATATGAAGGTGCAATCTTTTTGTCTCGGAAGGAATATGTGCAACACATGCCTGTCTACAATTTAAGTGGGGGAAAAATAACGGGAAAAAAAAACTGTTGCTCATCTTTCTCTTTTCACCCCAAGATATCAATATCAGACACAGTAATTGAGCATAATTATGTCAAACATATAATCTTTACTTTAAAAGCATCACAAAAATCAATGAAATTTTAGAGAAAAGCTAAGTCCTACTCCTCAATACTTACTCGTATCTATCTTAAGTCGAAGCAATTTTAACAAAATAATTTTGTCAATCACCTCTACAGCAAATAATAACTTACCAGTTATTCTTTATCATAACTAAGTAAAGTTTGTGCAAAAAAGTTACATGATACAACTTTGGGAGTAAATACCGTGTCGAAGAAATATATTTCACGAAGTTGCATAACAACACTTGTAAGAATCACTTCATGAAATGAAATCAACTCAGTTACCAAAAGCTAATCTCTTTCGGAAGGTCTCCCGCATGTACTTGTATTTTTCAGCCATAGAAAGAATGTTGTTAGGAGCATCAAGCTGAGAGTCTTTTATCCTTTGAAGGCTAGAAGAGAATCTAGAGCCCACAACATTATTTGAAGGTAGTGTACTGCCTGATGATTGATGTTGATAGTAACCACCAACCAGGTAAGGTTGATTCTCAACAAACAAGCGTTTCAAGGATGCAGCAGCAAGGGCTTCCGGTTCTTTCCGCCCTCTTCTTCCAAAATAATTGTAAGGCTCTACCACATTAAAAAGAAAGATTTAATCCAAAAAAAATATCAGCCTTTTTATCAGACAAATCAACAAACTAAGAAGATAATGATATAACAAGAAAGCAACAAAATTTGCAAGCAATGATGAAATGACTTCATGAAATTAATAATACAAGAAATTGTGTTCCACAAACAGACTATAACAATAGCGTTATAAATACAACTGCACAAGCATATGTAGAACCATACCACTACGAGCACAGCCAGATGGATTACATGGAGGGATATAGTCAGAGCATCGGCGAGTAATTCGGTTTATTCGTTCATCAATGACTGGACGGTCATTGGATGGCTGCCTGTGCTTCTTACAAAAGGATAGCAGGCGAATGCACTGGTCCTCGTCATCATCTACAGCAAGGAGATGGAGTCTGTCCTCATCCTCAAGCTATTAAAAGTAGATCAAATACAGGAACACATCAGGAAAATATTAGCAATTGACACCACCAACTGTGGTGAAACATTGAAATATATATATATAATTACAAAACTACTCTAAATGCTTGTAACAAAGGATACAGAATACCTCAACACAAAGGCCAGCTGCCCGTGCACAGAGCGGGTGATATGCCACCCGACAAGTATTATTTGAACACTGTAGACAAAACATTTCAATAGAGCTACAATTAGCCCAAGGGGAAAGATAAGCGAAGATGAGAAAGCACAAGTAAACATCCTAGAACATGTAAATATATGCAGCAATCACCAATGGATCATATTGATATCGATTTGAATCAAGTAACTGAAGGAGATGATAACAATCAATTCTAGTTTTAAACCACACAACTGTAAGGGAATATTTCAGATACTCCATTAAGCACTTCATTGAAAAGGTCGGAGTCTATATGACATTAATTGTTTGAGCTGCTGTTGAGAAAAGCACTTTGTTGACGATGTTAGTTAAAGGCCACTAAAATTTAATTTTAAGTTAAATTTCAAACATTCTACTCATAGAAACATCAAAACGTCTAAACAGTGCTTTATGCTTTTTCCAACAACAAATAAAATACTTTCTTGAAAAGTAGTTTAGACCTTAATGCCAAACAGGCTCTAATTCCTTCAAACATCTTTGCAGCAATGAGTTTTTGTCACATGTAATGTAGAGACAACAGGATAGCCACAGCGATTGTAACACAAAACTATTTAAGCATTGGATTGTTTATCAGCTGAGAGGGAATTTGTGACATGTAGAGTAAAGAAAAACAAATTCAGAAATATTTTGATTTAACCTGTAAATTTGATGATCTAAATATCCTTTAAACACTGTTTCTAAGTGTTGTATAACATACTGATTAGAAAACATAGATTTTCACTATGTCCATTTAATCACTCTTTTGTGGAATGGTACAAAACTATCGGGTTCAGGGGATCCCGTGGATAGATGTTTTATTGGCTGCTAGTTGGTGGTTCTGGAAATACGGAATATACCATTTTTGAAGGTACAGAAGTTCCTTTGGTGAGAAAATTACTCCAGTTAATGAATTTAGCTATTGACAATTTAAAGTTAGAAGACAAGGAGATGTTCTTGCCTTCCCATTAGAGTCTCATTTCTATGCAATTCCACTGGGGGGTTAGATTATACTTAATACTGATGGTAGTAATCTTGGTAACCCAGGTTTGTCAACTGCAGGAAGTGAGTTGCACAATATCCATGGTGGTTGGTTGATTGATTTACAGTAAATCTAGGTCATAGCAATATTAGGATGGCTGAATTGTCTGGTATACAGCAAAGGGTTGAATAATGCTTGGGATAGAGGTTTTTCATCAGGTCCATCTTGAAACCGGTCCTCTTCATCTTTTCATCCTATTACAGAAGTACAATATAGGCTTCATCCATAGCCTTCCCTTGTTTTTGATTGCAGATAGCATCTTGGTCAAGAATGGAGGTGCCATCAAAGGCATTTTTATCGAGAAGCCATATGGTATTGGTGGCTGATCATTTGGCAAAGCTGGGTCATGAGTGTGCTTTGGGATTGGCAGTTTGGGATTATTTAGTATATTCTTTCAGGTGGTTATTCAAGCTGATTTGGTAGGGGGTGAGGCTGCTCATATAGTTTTTCTGTATTTATTATATTCCAATATACCAAAAAAAAGCTCTATACAGTTGGAATTAAGTTCAATTGAATTTCAGACACAATAGGCTCACTCATAAATTTGATATTGCTAATAAAGCAAACACATTTCTTTTACTTGTATTTTCTGTTCTTTTCCCTCACTATCTTTCCCAATTTTTTTATTCCTTCTCACATTGCTTTAGCTAAACAACAGTCAGCCATATGATAAATCAATATAGCCCCACAAGAATGAATGAAGAAAAATACACATACAAAAAGAAGCACAACCAGTTGAGCTACTGAAACTGTTTGCAAACTTTAATTTTTGTCAAAACGAATGAGAATTTGAACTCAACTTAATTTTATGAACAAAAAACATATGACAAGAATGTAAACGTTAAGATGTTAAAAACAATTGTAAGGATTATTCAACCATCAGGAATACTCTTATTAGAATAATTATGGGCTTACTTGGATGCACGCTCCATAAGCTACACCACAAATGCTACATAAGAGCTTCCAACGATCCTGTTCAAATAAAAAATATGATTAAATAAAACATAAATACTTCAATCTGACTAAAATGAACATGAATCAAGCTTCGTCACCCCAGTTCCTGAGATTTTTGAAAATAAAAAAACAAGTAACTACTCCAGAAAGGAACTATTGCATAGCACTAGGAATCAAAGATACAAAAACAAGTAGATATACCTTATTGATCCTATTCAAGCCATCAATAGGCTCCATTCTCTTGACATCAGACAAGCAAGTTTCTGCAACATAAGCCGAGTCAACAAAACTCAATATAATAGTCGCACAACCTAATGTGTGATACAGTCACAAACCAGGTATCCATATAGCACAAGCCAAATGAGCCCAGCGCCCATCAGTTGTAGGCTTCATAGCACCACCTAATCCAAAGTCAGTTTACAGATTCAGTGTGAATGGAATCCATTGCCTCTAAGAAAAGAAGGATTTATAGGATTAGCATACCGATAACAGGACAAAGGCAGCAGGGGGGTGGGGAATCAGGAGCACCAGGACGGCATAAGTTGCACAACCATAGCACACCATCAACAGGTTCTAATTCTCCATAACATCTGGCATGGACCTGAGTGTACATTACTGTTGGTAAAACTAATGAAGAAACTAGAATACTACACTAACATTTCATGAAGTTGTTCCAATTGAATATCAACAATGCATATCATGCAACACTCAAAAACTACAAAAGATAGAATAGGAAATTTACCATCATTCTGCATTTATCACACTGCAGGAAGAGATTGTTCTCATATTCCTAAAAGCAGATATCCATAGTTAGATTGCAAACATCGAAACCATATTAACACAAGCAAAAGAATAATTCTTTAAGATACAAAAGGAAGAGAGAGATGTGCAGAATATCAGAAGGATAAGATAAATGTCATGCAATGATAAAACTATTCAACTTCAATTGCTTTTTCTATTTTCTCTCTTGAATAGAGGATAGGGTTTGAGTAACAAATGAACATGCTGGCAAAACAGTGTTAAATGAGAATACTGATTTTCACCTCATCCATATGGCAGACACTGCACTTATCAAGGTCTTTCCAGTCAACTCGGACAGGTCTATAACCAACAGGCAAGTCCTGATATCTTCTAGATGTTGATTTGCACAAAGACATATTCGAAGAGAGTCTGGATTTTGATAATCCCTGTCAGTACCATTGGAAAATATTATAGGAATACAATCAAAGTGCAGGATATTTGCTTTGAACAGATTCATGAAACTACACAACAAGGTCAAAAGATTTGCACAGCTACATTATATATACCAAGCAAAAAGCATTAGTTCACTTTTGAATGTCTCCAATGCTAATTCTGAAATCTGTTCCATGAACCACCCAAAGTATAATATCCCAAGAATATGAATTCTTCTGAATGCAACAAACTGCGGCGGCAATCATGATAATGAACCAACAAGAAGCTATAACTTTTAATTCCCTTTCTAACACTTTTTTGCCTCTCCTTCTACTCATTCTATTGGTGCAGTGGTACCATTCAACAATTTCCAAAAGTCAACTTTTTTTTCTCCACAGTATTCACAGCATCTCACTAATTTGCAGCTCATTGTTCACATTATATGACTTTTAGGAATATGACTGGAGGTACCGGTACTTACGGATGATCAACATATACCGTGGTCGATATACTTCTAATGGCTTACAAAATTTTGACTAAAAGGCTCAGACAAGGATTCAAAGGATTGGGATGTAGACCATCTAAAGGTTACTCATTGTACGGGTTCTCTGCAAAACCATCACTAGTTCCCAATGTTAGCATCTTGTCATTAGGGGTACGATGCTAAGTACTTTTTCATGTTTTACAAAATTGCATTCAATTAAGCAGGGTGGCCAAAAATGTAAAATGGACTTCTAATGGTCGGTATACTTCTGATGGCTTACAAAACTTTGACTAAAATACTCATAGGATCAGAATGTAGTAGACTCGGACATTGATTCAAAAAGGAGATATGACTTTTAGGAGCATGACTGTAAGTATTGGTACTTAGCGATGATCAAGATACAACATGGTCAATATAATTCTGATGGCGTACAAAATTTTGACTAAAAGACTCAAACAAGGATTCGAAGGATCGGAATGTAGTGCATCTATGCATTACTCGCAGTATGGGTTCTTAGCATATCCATTGTTGGGTCCCTATGTTAGCATCTTCTTGTTAGGCATAAACTTTGGTCCACCAAAGTCGGTATACTTTTGATTTCTTATAAACTCTAACTCAATATGACTTTAATTAGATTCACAAGTTAGACAACGATTCAACAGGAGATATGAGTTTTAGGAATATGACGCTTAATACTTTTCATGTTTTACAACCTTTCGTTCAATTAAGCAAGATGGGAAAAAATGCAAAATGGACTTCTGATGGTTGATATACTTCTAAAGACTGACAAAACTGACTAAAAGACTCAGAGGATCAGAATGTAGTAGACTCAGACATCCATTCAAGAAGGAGATATGACTTTTAGGAGTATGACGGCAAGTACCAGTACTTTTCATACCAGCAATTTGTGAAATATGCTAACAGCAAAAGGCATGTCTAACAAAAAAAAATTTGAAACTAAGTAAGAGTAACAAATTAAATTTAACAAAATGAATTTTATATTAAACAACTAAGTGTCTTCTTCTAAACAAAAATTCAATCCAGCAGACTTACTGCAGCAGCAAGTCATATTGTCAGAAACCACAGCATCTGCATGATAGAGGATGTAAAGAGAACAGCCAAGCGCACAAAAAAGTGAAGTAACAAAATCTCTAGCAATTATCATTTTACTTAGCTTTAGAAATTTTAAAATTCAAAGGAAAATGCTTTAAGATCAATAAATAAAATTTGAAACAAAAGGAACACGAAGAGAAGTCCATTTTGCAAAATCAAGAAAACTTACAAAGTCAACTCTTTTACCATCTATTTGCAGAGAAAATTGAAAAATTCAAAAAACAATCCATCACATAACAGTAGAAGATAAAAGTTGACTTCAATATGAACTAAGTACAAATATTCAGAGTTTATCTGCAAGGAACTGAAATAGCATACCCTTATAAGTTTCATAACTTCAGGATTAGAGAAACCAAACATGTCAGAACCAGATTCATAGAATCTTTCCACTGCACCTTCAGCACTATTGGAATTACAATCTTGCAATTTTCTTATTCGTCTATATATTTTATCCCAGCAAGCAGATGGAGTAGATCCTTTGATCTGTGAAAATGTGATTGTCATGAATGAATAATGAACTCAGACCATAAGCTGTAATTTGAGCAATAACATGGCCAGTGTGACATCAATTGCAAGTCAGCATTCAAGGATAAAAACAAAAGATTTTGCCAGACTACCAAGAATAACTTTGGCCTAGTGATTGAATCATCTATCCATAGGATTTTTTGAATTCTCTAGTTAAAACACGAAGTTCTCGAAATTAAAAGTGCATCAGGGTTCATAAAAAACCCAAACAAACCTAAGATTGCCCATGCTTCAGTACACAAGGGACAAGGTGGCATTCTATCTTGTGTCACAATAACAACAAACAGACTAGAAGAGTCATTAGAGCCTCATGCAACCTTGATTACAATCTCTTTTCAGCAAGTAAAGATTTAGCATTTAGTAGCAATATGCAAAATTGTTATGACAGAAGTCCAAAAAATAAAAATGCAAATAGGATAAAAAAAAGTTTAATAGGAAAAAAAAATTGGCTGTGAATAAATATAGCTCCAGATTTATCACATTGCAGCTGACCTGCTCTCCATTATCCAGTGTCACTCTAAAAAGAGGTCGAATCTTAGACTCAGCATCTCTCAATACCTCCATCTTATATATGGCAGGAACACTTGGATCTGAGACCCACAGACACAAAAGCAACAGAAAATATATCTTATTATTGTACTAGGACCAAGACCATCAAAAAATAAGACACTCTGAATCTGAGATTTGAGATTATGAAAAATTCCAAGAAAAATTTATCAGAAATAACCACCTGCTATTGAAGTAAACTTTCTCAAGGCAGTATATCCTTCAGGCCAGATGAATCTATCATCCTGGAAATATTCTGAGTCCTTGACAATTTTTCCTGTAAGAAACATTAAGATGCCTTTAAGTATAAGTGACTTCTTCCCTATGCCCATCAATTAACTAGTAATTACCAGTTTCTACACATCTAGAGTAAGAAATAAAATATATGTTAAACCCAAAAAAAAAAATGATGAAAAGAAAGATAGTGCATAAAAGTTCTCATGTGTGAATAAGTCAAGTCTCCATCAACCAATTAAACAGAAACGTAATTTCTTTGCATGTCCCATATTCTTGGTGAAGGTTGGAGGTTGTAAAGGAAATTCCATGTCCTCAGACAGCTGATTGTTATCTAACAATTACTAGATCATCAGCAAGCTGATGAAAATGTGGTTAAATGTCTAAACATGTTTGAACTATTTATTAATAATAAAGAAGGTAGGAGCAAATTTCCAGCAGCTGAAAAATTACCAAGGCTTATTATTTGCAAATCCCCAATCACATAAGGTGAAGTTTCAAGGCCCCTCAGTATCCTCTTCATGCTTTCATCTTTTAAACAGTCTTCACCTGAATCTGTACTCCCTTCATCCTCACTACTTGCGTTCCCACAATTTGCAGCATTCATGCTATTCTGCAGCTGTAGCATTCTTTTTGGAAGCTTTTGCTCGCTCAAATACCTGGTTAGAAAACAAGCAATTGTGAAATGGCAACTCTTGGTGCAAGCAAGAATAAGCCTAGACAGCTATTACAACTATTTCAGTGAAAAGATCACTAGGTTTTGGTTATCTACAACCATTTTATCTAAAGGAACTTCAGAGCAAAGAATGAAAAATATAAGGAAATTGCAACGTTAGCAAGAGTGAAACCAGTCCATACAAATAAACGAATTATAGAGATGTCTGATAAAGACAGGCAACAAACCTCAACAGCTGACTATCATCAGTCCTCAAAGTAACAAATTCACGAATTCTAGCCATGTGACTAAATGATTGGACCAGAAGTATTCATCAATAAGCAAGCTAATTTGTTGCATCTATATACAACTTATAGTTGTATTTACAAGGATATGGTTACAATATAACAGACTGACTAAAATGATAGCTCCAAAAACTTCATGTAATGAAAGCATGCTGCAATAAAAAAATGAAAAGGCAAATACAATGAGCCCTACTTACGTAGAAGAACTACAATGGACACAGGATATTCTGATTAAATAAGAAAGTATAACATAGTTCTCTTATAACACCACATTCTAATGCCACATTGGTAAACTACTCCCCAGCGAATAAGCTTACATTTTTGCTTCCTCCAAGCTACGTGTGAAATGAGGTTTCCTGCACTTTAGGTGAAAAGATGAAAGAAGTCCTTTGAGAAATGAGATCACTTGCTTTGGTTTAATTCTGAAAATCACAAGAAAAAGATGATATGAGCCTCTGAGAAAGAAAGATATAGTACACACTGAAACACACATTTGAGGTCTGCTACATGCTTGAAGGAATAACAAACCTTGCAAAATCATGGGTGCCAAAAAACTGCACAAACACGGATCTTTCTCCAGATGTTTTGTTTAAGCCTGTACGATTGCCAATAAGTGATTCATCTACAACAATTGCTGGCCACATGGCATGACCTGCACTACAACAATTAAAAGATATAGTTGGTGTAAAACCAAAAGGGTCAAAAATCAATTCATGGCAAGAAAATAAGTCCAGCATTATAACCAAAGCTATACAAAATGCTATCATTAAAATTTAGAAAGCTGTATGTATCCATGCCTATTAATAAACATATTCCCATACCAGCTTTTTTCTTATCTAACCAACCAAAAGGAGAGTATGTTTCAAATCATTATTCTTTTAAAAGATGAGACATCAAAACTAGCAAAAGCATGGTTGCAGGGATATTATAAATACACCCAAGAACCAATTTATTCACATGGCATTAAGGACGGCCATTTAAAGAAAAAAGAGCAATGACAAAGGATACTATTCATGTCTTTACTATTGATTGAAGAGCCCAAAAATTTTAAGAATAGCATCTTTGAGATTTTTTATGTTTTCTGTTGCTACCCAAGTTATATGAAATGGGACACAATTAAAAATCTTCAGAAGGTAAAAGCAGATAAATTTAGTGGAGACCAGTAAGTTCAGCCATCTTTAAGATTTTTTTTATGTTTTCTGTTTATGTCCAAGACATATGTATGAACTGAGGAAAAAGGTTAAAAATCTTCAATAGATAAAAAAGCAGATAAATTTAGTGCAGACCAGTAAGTTTAGCCCAGATGATATCCCCAGGCTCAAGATCTTGGCAGTCATCCAAAACAGCAGCAAACACAAGCATCTCATTGTAATCATAAACATCGGCATCTGTGCTTTTCACACTGAAAGTCAAATTCAACTGCTCCATTTCATCACGAGAAATAAAAAATTTTATTTTCTCATTTGAAAGAGTCAACTCCTCTTCATCTCCATCTTGATATTCAACCTACATTATGTTTCACTCCTAATTAACAGAAGTTTTCAAGATATACTTTGATGCCTCAACAAATTCAAATTTAAAATGAAAAAAGAAAAAGATAAATTTAACATAAGAACCACACATGATGACGCTCAGTCTCCAAACTGTACCCAACAACACGTCCAGAATACCAATCATCATCCAATGGCCAATAAACCTGAACATAACCAATTTAATTACGCATAAAAACATGCCTGCAACAGGAAGATATAACAGTAAACTTAAAATTTCAAGTATTAAAAGAATGAAATGTTTGCTTGCCTTGCATGATAATCCAATGAACTTTTTTGGATCAACTTCATTGAAACTCAACCTATTCAAGTAAAAAGTTTACACCCGTGGAACAAAACTTTCAGAATCATAAACACAAAGTAAAACTGCCCTAATTGTCCTATGAGAAAGTGAAGGAATGAACGTAATAATAGTAGGAAATGAAAATAGTAGTAGTACATAATGTAATCTCTTTCTCTACTCAACTAAGTTAAAAATAGATGTATTCTACACAAAAGAACGCTCGCTTCCCTCACACCAATTGTAATTCTAATTTTCTTCTTTCTTTTTTTTTTTTTTTCTACTGATGGTACATTGATTAGGCATTCCGAATGCCAAAACGCAGTTGCAATTTGAAGCGTTTTCTAGGAGAAAAACATGAAGCTCTACAAATAAAAAGCAAGTAACTTGAAATTATTTGTTTGCCACTTATCCTAGCTCCCAAGACCAGATACATCATTGTTTTCAATAATTGGATAACCATAAAAAAAAAAAAAAAAAAAAAAAAAAAAAAAAAAAGAAAGAAAGAAAAACGCACCTGACCCATCTCTTAGCAGTAGCCGGCAGCGACGGAACCTTTTCAGAATCCTGTAAAGAGCCACGCTTCTTGCCTCTTAAACTCCTACTATTACTATTAACATTATGATTGCGGCAATCTCTCAATCGCGGCCTGTCAAGAACTCCTAAAACGCTAGAATCGACGCCCAATTTCATCAACTCACTAGACCCAATCCTCCTCCTCTTCTCCTTCCTCTTCAAATCATCATTAATAGAATCTTCAAACTGGCAAATTTCGGTCTTAACAGCAACTTTTGGAACTAATTCGGCAGCGCGTGCAATCAACAATTCAAAAAACGACGGCGTAGGGGAAGAATGTCGAGGTCTCTTAGTTCGACGAGAATACACATGGATGATCGGAGGTCTATTAGGAAAAACATCATCATGAACAACAAGCTTTCGAGCTTTAACCTTTTTGGACATAACGTTACACGATCCACTAGCGCTAACGCAAAGTGATGCTGCAGAGTAGACGCGGTCGAGCGGTACGTATCGTAATGGCGCGTCAGTGTGGTTATCGACGTTAGTATCTTCTTCGTCGTCAAAATCGTGGCCAAGCGGTGGCCGCTGGATTTTGTGTTGGTGTTTACGTTTATGGAGGAATGCCATAGAAATGCGGATTGTTTGTGCAGAGAGAGCAAAAGAGTTGGTACCTTCTTTTGCTCTCTCGTTCTCTCTCACACTGTTGCTGTTATCAGTTCTCTAAGATGGAGAAATCTGAGGATTCTTTTGCAGAGGTTACGAAATTAGGGTTTAGAAGTTGAAAATGAGAGAAACGAGGATTTTGGACTGGGAAATTCTTTTGGAGGGAGGATTTTTCCCCAAAATTATCAGTTTCCCGCCGTCTTAGCTAAAGAGGGGATCTCGCAGAAAGCACATGGATGTTTTGGGTTTTATTTTAATTATTTATTTATACTATAATTAAAATGGATAAGTACCCTTATCACCATTTCATTTTTGTTGAAAAAATGCAAATTTTACTATTAATATTTAAAATATTTGACTAGATTGCTATATATTTACATTTACTAGTAAAAATAATATTTTATTATATTTATTATAGAATGACCAAATAGTTTCACCAAATTATATTTATAACAAATTAATATATTTATTATTATTATAAAAAATAATGGATAGAATTGCAATAATTGTCAAAATCTATGATCACTAGCATCTATATCATTCTTTCAGAAAAATTAAAATAAAAAATTTCATTAAAAGAAAAATTGATCGCAAATTTCATTAAAATCGGAATATGGACCTATTATGCAACTATTTGGATTTATATAATATATTGTTTATCAATATTCACGTAAAACTCACGCATATCTCAAAATCCATGAGACATGCTCATAAAAAAAAGGTCAAAGCGCCCCATCATAAGTATTTAAAGGAATTTCATATTCAATAACGTTTTTATTGTCACTTCAGTGAGTTTTTGCTTAGAAAGTTTTAGGGTCAAAGATGCACAATTCCAATGCCAGAAGCTCTCAAATGGTTCAATTGTGAGCAAGCATTTCCAAGTGATTATATCATTAAAAATTGATTTTCTTTTTATTTAGCAATATTGTCATGGGTCATAGGCTATCATTATATGATAATACCATAGTTTGGCAACAGTTTCGAGCTTTTGATTTCTATTTTGTTTAATGATGTTTTTTTCTTTTTAACTTAGCTTTTAAGATGTATGAATTTGGTCCATTGGTTTGGATTTTAGTTGTGTTTTATAAATTAAGTTTTTCCAAGTAATACCAAGCTTTATTTGGTTCAAAAGGTTTCACTTATATTTTCTCATAATTGCGTTTCCAAGAAACCACATTCTAGTGAGTACAATTTAAATGTGGGTTATATGCAAACCAACGTCCTTAAAAGTAAATTCCTCTCAAATTGCCAAAAAAAAAAAAAAAAGTCCATACTATAAAATTAAATATATTTAAATAATATAATAAATCGGTAAATTCATCGCATTTAATTAAGAAAGTGCAATTTTTATAGTTGTCCTTAAAAAACTTACTTTTTGTATGCAATAAATAAAATTAATATCCCAACTAATCATCTCCTCCATGTCCCATGCTCAATTTCGATACGTATAATGATTTAAATGTAATTTATATTCTTCTCTTGTTATGATTGTTTTTGTGACCGAATTGACACGACCTATGTAAGTTTAAGACAACTATAGAATTTAGGTAAGAATATTCAATTGAATGACTCAATATAATGATAACAATCCAAATTTTCAAAAAAAAAAAAGAAAAAAAACCCTAATTCAAATACAATATACTTATCATTTATTCAATTTTCTCAGGCTTGTATTGCATGCATGCATTTATAAAGTATAATCGTAATGTCATTTATTGGGCACCAGTCAAATATTCGACTCATAATTCCAATCATAGATTCAAATTTATCAAAATTTAATTCATATGTAATTGTTATTTTTATCTCTCTAAATATATATAATCCTAAATAAAAAACTATTATATAAATGCTGACATGGCATCTTGTGGTTTCAGATTTTCTATTTTTCTTTTTTTATGAATTTTTTACACACTTAATTCATTTAGTTTATTTGTCAATTAAAAGTAATATAGTTTGTATTATCGCTAATAATCTATTTGAAAAATTCAAAATTCAAATCTTTTTAACTAATTCCTCTAATACTTTTGAGTGTATTATTGTTAATTTGGTGGGTTAAGGAAATGACTATTTGAGTGTATTATTATTGTCAATAAAGGCTTCTTATGGATAAAAAAAAAATTTAACACGACCTTTAACTTTTGAGTCATAAATTTTGAATTTTTCTAAATGAAATAAAATAAAAAAAAGTAAATAAGTGAAATATAATTAAATTCATGAGAAATATAATTTTTAATATGCATTAAATATACTTTTTAATTATAAATTATAAACAGCAACCCTCACAGAGGCTCATTATTATATTAGATCATCTAGTTGAATATTTTTATTGGACTTGTCCTTTTGAGATATATCCACCAGATTCCACCGTTGATAGATAATTTTTCAAGGTTTACCGTTGATTTCGGTGACTTTAAGTTTACCTAGCAAACAGAACACGGCAACTGTAATGCTTTCTAATGCACTTGATAATAAATTACACTACCCGTACAAGGCTTGTAACTGCTGCCAGTAGCACAAAGATACAATAACCAAAAAAAAAAAAAAAAAAAACTAATCCTGTCCTATGCGGTCATCCAATGAGGTGTCAAACAACTACTGCGTTAAATTTATTGAATGAAGTGTCAACACTACTGCATTATTTTGTTTAGATTTTTCTTTTTTATAAAATAATGTAATTTTTTTAACTTAATTGTAGACTTGTAGTGCCATAACAAAAGATTTTCGACTAATGTTAATACAAATATAATAAGGATAATATAAATTAATTAAGGATAAGGACAATATAAGTTAATTAAGGACATAATTACTAAAAAGTTTTAATAAAAAATGAAAATGCAAGTTAATCTTTTATATCATACTTTACCGAATGATATAATTTATAAAAGAAAAGTGCAAATGCGACATATATTTATCGATAGATGGAATATAAAATTACATGAAAATGTAAAGTTTTCATATATTTCTGGTATATAATATTTTCATAACTCATTAGTATATTTTATTTAATTATTATCAACAAGTAGTAGTTGACTGTTAAATCAAAATATTCACTAACATTTATCACCTCAAAACGCAAGACAATGTCCTTCTAAAAATGTACCTAAAATTAATTACTTCCAACTTCACCAAATCTCATAAAACTGCAAGAGGCTCCATAATAATGCACAGAGGCATCTTCTCCTGGCCTGGCCTTAGACAGCCTGGAGACGCACGTGGCTGATTGCCTCATATCTGTACAACATCATATGCATTCCTTAATTAAAGCCGAAAAAACATCTTATGAAATGAGGCTTCATGTAAACGACCTGTCGTTGACATCCTCTTTCTCTTTTCTTTTCTTTTCTTTTTTTCCTATAACCAGATGTGTAATCTATTTTAGAGCCACAAGACCCAAAAGTTTTTTAGGCCATTCTATTTGTATTCTCATAAAATATTAATTTCACTTACCAATTCAAAGAATACCTTATAATTATTGATATTTTTTTTCTTATCTTTAAGGAAAGTATAAAATTAACTAGAAAAATGAAAAAAAAGTCGACTAAAACGAACGTTATTCAGTTTAATTTTTAGTAAAAAATTATAAATTAACTGCATGTAACTGAAAATTGTGTGAAATTGCATAGTTTTTATTGTTTTATGTTAGGTGGCTAAATTAATTTTTTATTTTTTCCGACTTTCTATTGTTTGGTTAACCAATTAATCATATCGACCGATTAAAAATTTCAATTGGGTTCAGTCCAATTTAGGGCTAAAAAACTCCAGAGATCTGGTTGTATCGGTTGGTTCGGTTATACACACATGATTATTGTCTCTCATCCGCTTTTCCAAACGGGTCGAACCCAGAAACCCTCAATGAACTCAAGTCAGGGTCCGAGTCAACAGGGTAGTAATCGAGTAGCGACAATGTATTTGTTATGTTCTAGTTAAACTACCGTAAACCCTAGTGATTTAAATACTCTGCGCTTACTAGCTGTCTCTCTCCGCAACCCTCAGTCTCTCCAACTATTTTTTCTCTTTCTAAACCCTTGTAGACGCCATTTTATTGGAGTTGAGCTCCCGCCAGGGTTTAGATAGCTGTTCAACATCAATCTCGATTCTCCAATTTCGAGTTTCGAGTTTCGAGTTCAATTCTCTGTCTTTTTAGTTGATATACTTTGTTTGATATCCCAAAAATGGATCTCCCTAGCCTCGCTGTTATCCTCCAAGCTGCTTTAAGTCCCAATCCTGATGAACGCAAAGCTGCTGAGCAAAGCCTCAATCAGGTTTCCTTATTTGGCCTATTGGTTTTTTTAGTTTGCTTACAGTGGTTTTTATTTTACTTAATTTGAATTGTGCTTTAAAGATGATTGTTTATGTATGCTATTTATTTTGGTTAGTTTATTTAATTCTGATCAGTTTGATGTTGCTTAAGTAAGGGAGAATTTCTTATCGTGTTCTTTCATTAATGATGCATAGTCAATCTGGGATTGGCGTAACTAAGTTGTGGCAATTGTGTATTTTTTGCAGTTCCAGTACACGCCTCAGCATCTGGTGAGGTTGTTGCAGATTATCGTCGATAATAATTGTGATATTGCTGTGCGGCAAGTTGCTAGTATTCATTTCAAGAACTTTATTGCGAAGAACTGGGAACCTCATGATCCTGGTATCCTTATTTCTGTTTCTAAATCCTCGAAGAAAATATGCTTAATTACATTATTTACATATCTGTGAAGTGCAGTAGACTGACAGTTATGTGCAATTATTTTACGATGCAGATGAGCAATCAAAGATATCACAGAGTGATAAAGACATGGTGAGGGATCACATCCTTGTGTTTGTTGTGCAGGTTCCTCCTTTGTTGAGGTACAATTTGTTGGATGTCCTGCTATGTCATTAATTAGGATTTACTTAGTTAGTTTTCGGTTTTTTTTTCAGTGTGCATACAGCCTTCAGTTTTCAAGTTCTGTTTTCTTCATTTAAATTTGTTTCGCTAAAAATATGTTTTTAACGTATGCTCTTTGATTTTACTTGCTCTGATATCAAATGGCTTGATGTACAGGGTACAATTGGGCGAATGCTTGAAGACAATTATCCATGCTGATTATCCAGAGCAGTGGCCGCGTCTCTTGGATTGGATCAAACATAATTTACAAGATCAGCAAGTTTATGGAGCTTTGTTTGTGTTGCGCATTCTTTCTAGAAAATATGAGTAAGGATACGCTTATGGTTGTTTCTTTTCTTTTATTCACTGTGAGTATAATATGATTATTAGGTATTACATTGTTTTAGGACTACCGATAAAAGCAAAAGCAATCAAAAATTGCATAAACTTTTTCAAGTATTTATTATAATCTTATCTAACTATCCTTGTAGATTTGACATTATGGACTGTCAATTTAATTGCAATAGATATGACATTTTTTAGGGTTAATGTTCAATCTGATTGTACCTTATACTTTTAATTTTTACTATCTAGTTCATAAATTGAATATTTTGTTTTCAATTATGTTTATACCAGATACTAACATGGCATTGCAGTTGACGAGAACACTTCTTTATTTGAATGAAATGTATTATTTCTGAGCCCTTAGGGCTATCAAGTGGTGGTGTTTTTTGAAAATTCTCCCCTACTGACACAGTAACTTAAAATGTCTTCTGATATTCACTGTTTGCAGCTTCCATTTGATGGCTTTAAAGCTCAGGAGGGTTTCATTTTTTCACAAATCATTGAGTTGGGTTCAATGTTCGGTGTCCATGGATTATTGAATTGGGATATTTTAATTAACTATGTATGTATCCAAAATTTAAAAGTTAGGGAGGTGGGGTCTAACTAAAGGATGTTCTGCTTATTCTGTCCGTTTATTGAATGTGATACTTTCAGATGAGGCTGTAAATGCATCAATTTAGTGTCTGATTCTATGGATCTCAATTGATCATTGTTCATTTTTCATTGCTGACATTGAAAGTACCAAAATATGCATGGATCATTGTTTCTGAAATCTGTCTTCTTCTATTATTTCAGGTTCAAGTCGGATGAGGAGAGGACCCCTGTTCAACACATTGTTGAGGAGACATTCCCGCATCTTCTCAATATTTTCAATGGGCTTGTCCAGATTGCAAATCCATCATTGGAAGTAGCAGATTTGATCAAGCTTATTTGTAAAATATTCTGGTCATCTATATATGTGAGTTTGATATTTGATGGCAGATGTTGTTGAGATGACAAATTCTTATAGTATGTCTTTCATGCCTGGATTATGGTCAGCTTTGTGATCGACTATTTAATGTCTTTTTAGTTTCTTGTTTGCTCATTTGAGGTTTTCTCCAAGTCCCTCAGAAACTTTTTATTCCATATTTGATTTGTTTGTCTCTGTTTTTGATTAATATTATTACCATGGTGAAACTATGCCCTCTTAATGGTTAAGGACATACTGTTTTTTAAGTTAGACATGCGGTAAATTTCTTCATTTGCAGGCCATAATGCTGGGAGAAGCAGTGGGTTTCCTTTGTATTCAAATGGTTATGGCCATCAGTTATGTCGGTTGTGTGTACTTGTTGTCAAAATTTATGCTTAGATATAAAAAGGAGTTTCTTGCTCAATGAACTACACCATGAATGCTGCTGCCACAACCATTTGAATTAATTTTTTGTGTTGGACTTCGAAGGAAACTATAATGAATCATCTTTTCAGTTGATAGTTTTATGAGCATCCATAGCAGTATTTTTTTTTTTTTTGGGTTTTTTGGGAGGGTGATATTCATATCCTGTCTATTTTCATTAATTTTCAGTTGGAGATTCCAAAGCAGCTATTTGATCCAAATGTCTTCAATGCTTGGATGATTCTTTTCTTAAATATTTTGGAGAGACCTGTTCCTGTAGAGGGTCAGCCTGTAGATCCTGAGCTAAGGAAGTCATGGGGCTGGTGGAAGGTGAAGAAGTGGACAGTTCACATCTTGAACAGGCTGTACACTCGGTATATTTCCAAGAAAAAATAGATTTTGAATATTTGATGGAGACCTGCACCTTATTTTTGACTTCTGGCCATCTAACCATGTACAGGTTTGGAGATTTGAAACTTCAAAACCAGGAAAACAGAGCTTTTGCCCAGATGTTGCAGAAGAATTATGCGGGAAAGATTTTGGAGTGCCACTTGAATCTGCTGAATGTGGTACGCGTTGGTGGTTATTTGCCCGACAGAGTTACCAACCTAATTCTTCAATATCTAAGTAATAGGTAAGTGCAATGTGGTTATATTCATGTCACATCCTATTATATTTTCGCACATCTTATCCCATTCTACATGTTCTTTTTGTATCCAAACTGCTGTCTTAAACTTTTCTCTGGAATCATCATATGATCATTTGTATTCTTGAGAAGACGGAGACATTTGTATGTCATTTGGCAACATGTTCTGAGTTCTGATAGTCTAAAGGATGAAAATATATGCTTGCCTGCACTATTTGGCTGCATTTTAGGAAAAATTAGAAGGAATTGTGTAAGGTGTTGTCTAGGATTAGGAAGGAGTTCTGGATATTTTCTCTCAGCTTTGCTTGTTGGATCCCCTCCTCAAGGCTTTAGTGTCAATTAATAATTTCAAATTTATTTGTCCTGGTAGCTGAGAAGCATATTGGAAAATGCATTCGTGGAGCAGTATGAGGTATTCCTTTATTGGTTTTTGGAAATTTTCCCATGTTTAGGGAGGAGGCTAATTAAAGAACAGATCCATTCATTTAAGGTAGCTTGTATTATTACTTTCCTGCCTTAGCTATGATTAATCTTCAATGGTAGCCACCCAAATGAAATCAAGGAGGAATATCTATCAAGGATGTCGGGATATAATCTCAACCAATCTCCATGAATAAATTGAAATTTATGTTTGATTACAACAGAATCATAACAAGCCTTAGTAATCTCTGTTCTTTATTGCCATTCTGATTTCTTTCATTGCAAGGGTTGGACAAAGAAGCTCATGGAGTTACTGAAAAATAAAAACTGTGATATAATACATCTCCTGAAATTCTTGAAGACCTAAGTCTTCTCTATCCCCTGCCCTTGCCAATAGTGCCATTGCAGTAGCTGAAGGGTAACTTCAGAAATCAGTCTGAAGCAGTGGTTTAATTATTTTTGTTCAGATGGTCCAAAGCTGGACAGTGAATGCAGCTGATATGGGAAGAATATAAATTTGTATAGACAAAATAAAAGGCTTGGGATTTTGATGGCATGGTTTGTCATTTCATCCACTCCTATGTGGAGGTGTGCTTTATTAAGCCTTATCCTCTGTATTGTTTTCCTTACATAGCCCATTTCATCCTAATTTTTACAAGATTTGAAAATTAAAAGTGTGGTGCATCTTTTTCTTAATATTTCTGGCTGGACAGGTTACAATATAAACTGAGATGTAAGCAATTCTTGTTTATGTTTCTCGAGGACTGTCTGATGCAGAACCTAGAACATCAGATCATGACAGTGTGTGGATATTCTCTCTTTCTAATTTTGATTTTGCCTCCAATCGTGTCTTTCACCAATGTTCTACTTTTTGTTTGTCTGTGAGACTTGAGTTTTTACTTACTGTAGGGTGGATGTTTTCTTGTTTATGAAGCATCTAGCTTCTATGCTTTTTATACGTTGATGCAGTGTGCATCATTTATATAAATATTCTTAGTTTTTTGGTTTTTTGCACTGCTCCTACAGTCTAATTTTGAAGGGTATTCTTGTAATCTTTATTTTCATTTACTGATTTACATGCAGTATCTCAAAGAATAGCATGTATACACTGCTGCAACCTCGTCTTGATGTCCTCCTTTTCGAAATAGTTTTTCCACTTATGTGCTTCAGTGACAATGATCAAAAGCTTTGGGACGAAGACCCCCATGAATATGTTAGGAAGGGTTACGGTGAGTATTAAAATCTACACTCTGTGCTTAAAGAAATTAGAATTCACAGTACTGATTTTACTTAACTGCTTTGACGTAAGATATTATCGAGGATTTGTACAGTCCTAGGACTGCTTCTATGGACTTCGTCAGTGAATTGGTTAGAAAACGTGGGAAGGAGAATCTTCAGAAGTTTCTTCAATTCATCGTGGAAATTTTTAAGAGGTATTCTTTCTAGATGAAGTATGCAACAGCAAGCCTAAAGAAGATCAGTGCTCTAAAGGGGCCATATTTCTTTTTTACTTTATGCAGGTATGATGAAGTTCCATTGGAATATAAGCCATATCGACAAAAAGATGGTGCCCTACTTGCTATTGGTGCACTTTGTGATAAACTGAAACAAACTGAACCCTACAAATCTGAACTGGAACGTATGTTAGTTCAACATGTTTTCCCTGAGTTTAGCAGCCCTGTTGGTCATCTTAGAGCAAAGGTTGATCGCTCTTCTATTTTCTTCCGTTTTCTACTTTTGTATTTAATATTCAATTTAATTTTAGCAGTACCTGCGTTTATCTTTAACTGCCAGATAACCTGAATTTTTGAAGGTTGGAAGTTGTCCTCTTTCTGATTTTTCATTGGAGTTAAAACTTATTCTCTTCAAGTATTGGCTTATTTAATTGGTTATTGTGGATATTAGGCAGCTTGGGTTGCGGGACAATATGCGAACATTAACTTCTCAGACCAGAACAATTTCCGTAAGGCCTTGCACAGTGTTGTTTCTGGGTTACGTGATCCGGAGCTTCCTGTTCGTGTTGATTCAGTTTTTGCATTGCGAAGCTTTGTTGAAGCTTGTAAGGGTATGTAGTGGTAGATTCTCTGTTCTGCTTCTGCTTCTCCATTTGTTTATTTCTCTAAGGGGACATGCTCATGATGCAGACTTAAATGAAATACGCCCTATTCTTCCTCAACTACTTGATGGTATGTTGTTTTAATGACTTGTTATGTTATTAACAATCTTTATTTTGTGCATAAATACAGTATTTCAATTGTGAACTTTATGACCATTGTTAAATTCTGATTTACATCACTGCTTTTTTTTTTTTAGTCAGCTCCACAGAATTTATAAGATAGACCAATTACCTTACGTTAAAAAAATATTGCAATTTAGCTCATTTTCTTAACCTCCTTTCCTGCAGAGTTCTTTAAACTAATGAATGAGGTAGAAAATGAGGACCTCGTTTTTACTCTGGAAACTATAGTGGACAAATTTGGGGAGGAGATGGCACCCTATGCTCTAGGTTTATGCCAGAATTTGGTAAGGAACCACAGGGTCTAGGTTTGTGTTAGAATATTGCAATGCTTATTTTAAATTTTGTGCGAATATTCGATTAAATTTCTATTCAGCCTGAGAGTCTTATGATCCTTGCACCTTCAGGCAGCTGCATTTTGGAGGTGTATGAACACTGCTGAAGCTGACGATGAAGCTGATGATCCTGGTGCTTTGGCAGCTGTTGGTTGTTTACGAGCTATAAGCACAATTCTCGAATCAGTTAGCAGGCTTCCTCATCTTTTCATCCAGATTGAGCCAACTTTACTTCCTATAATGCGCAGAATGTTAACAACTGATGGTCAAGGTGGGTATTCCATGACACATTTACTTTCTTTTCTTTCCTGTGTGTGGAAGCACCTGTGGATATTTTTCTTGTGCACAATAACTTATTGTCCAGGTTTTATGTTATTATTTTATGATGTTTGAAGAGTGAGCAACATTGCCCTTTTGCAACAATGGTTGTAAGAGGATTTCTTGTATGAAACTCCAAGTAATATACAATATACATTCTCATTAACTTCATGGGATTGTTGCACTAGACTTCTAGTAATAATTTTATATTCTATAGCAGATTGTAATGTAATTGATCTTGTAAAGTAATTTTATAATCTGAAAGAGGATTAAATGTGTTTGTGATATGAATGTGGACCAAACACCTTGTTTGTGTATTTGTTCTATTTGAAGTAATTTCTTCAACTTAGGCTGATTATAATGTTTACCATTGGATATGGCTGGGTTTCAATCATTCGTTACTGCATTCTATGAAAGCAAAAACTTTATGATCTCAGATGGCCTTGTTGGTAGATTGTGCCTGTTGTTTAACTGTTTAGTTTTTCAGATTAACATATCTGTTTTCTGGCTATTTGTTTGTGCAGAGGTTTTCGAAGAAGTTCTGGAGATTGTTTCATACATGACCTTTTTCTCGCCAACAATATCTCTGGATATGTGGAGCCTTTGGCCGTTAATGATGGAAGCACTGTCAGATTGGGCAATTGATTTCTTTCCGAGTACGTGCTCACCTTAATGCAAGGAGTTATTCCCCTGTTTAGAATGTCTTAGATGTAATTACTGTAATTAGTATCTTATACATCTAGTTAATAAAAGTTAGCAAGGTATAGTGGTGAAATCCGGGGGGGGGGGGGGGGGGGGGGGGGGGGGGGGGGGGGGGGGGGGGGGGGGGGGGGGGGGGGGGGGGGGGGGGGGGGGGGGGGGGGGGGGGGGGGGGGGGGGG